>OY811972.1:16884727-17007067 GCA_963681505.1 Eunapius fragilis | reverse complement strand
GCCCGAAAAGTTATGAATTTATAAATGGAGGGGGGGGGGGGGCACGTGCCCCGAGTGCCCCCCCCCCCCCCCCCGGATCCGCTGCTGCACATGATAGGAATCCATTAGTTGCTTGGTGATATGAAATTGAAACTTAGGCAGGAATACTGAATCAGTACGCCAACAGTAGTGGCTGAGTTTATGAATGGGCCCCCACATGTTAAGAGGGACAGGGGGGCAGGTCCCCAGGATACACACACCAAGTTTGAGGTTTAGCCGACAGCCAATGTGATTCCCTTGAAAGGGAGACTGTGCAAGTGTACTGAATCACTGGGCCAATTAGATTCTACATCAATCACATGGCTATTGTCAATTTGCACCATGTGCACAGGCGTGCATACTGTACGTATGAGTGCACACTTCATTTAAACCTTCATATTTGTATCAGTGTTCGGATTCTTGTAGCAAATTTTACATCATTTTAAAGATGGATCTTTGCAGCATATGGGGAAATACAGAACAATAGAAACTATGCAGTAGCCTCATCGTTTTTTTTTGTTGTTTTTCTTACATGTACAATAGTAACTTCTCCATTATTATTATTATACCATTAGCTGCATATTATACGACCAGAGTTCTACTACACAGAGTGCATCAATGAAGAATAACACACACAGCCACTGAGTTTAATGTGGGGGAGTAATGATCCAAATTGTGAATAAGGTGAAGTATGCACATGAGTGCATACTTTACCTTATTCACAATTTGGATCATAGCATGTACATATACTGTACACGTACACACTATAGATATTACAACAGCAGACACATAAATGGAGGCATGCTGCACATGCACACACAAACGCACTTATCAATCGAGCACAAGTTGCCAATGACTGCACCAGAACAAAACATGCTGTCATGCACCACCCAGAAGTAAACAACACTAAACTGATCGATACACTGACACATTCCACACAAGCACATCTCATGATCTCATGTACACTGTTAAAAAAAAGGTGTTACCGCAACACACTTCGGGGTGTTCGTATGGATATTTAAAAATGACACCCCCCTGGGGTGTAGTGGTAACCGCTTAGGAGTGTTACAGCTAACACCCCTGAAGTGTAGCCAGTACACTCTATTGGGTGTTGACAGGGGTAACAATATCTCGTATATTTACCGTAAATTGATGATCCCAACATAAATTGATATTAATAAACTATACAACAGGTCCAATTGATTTTAATAAAATGATGATAAATAAATACAACATGAAGAACACATATATACACGAAACTTAGAAGTCTTTGCACGCCATGACGCTCGAGCAGGTTATTTCTCTGGTTCAGACACTAAACGAAATAAGAGAACACATAAAGGTCAGGTTACAGTACAAGACATGTCTGACCTTAAATATTGGCCTTCGCGAAGGAGTATACTGTAACAACGCCGTCGACCGCACTGACAGTGAAATACATTGTTCTGGCTTACCTCGATAGCTTGGTAGGGCATCTCCTTTTAGTCTTGCGAACTTTGTAAAATAAAATAGGGCGTATTTGAACGCGTGAAAGGGAACTGACGTGTATGGCTTACCCCGATAGCTTGGTAAGGCATGTCCTTTTAGTCTTGCGGACTTTGTAAAATAAAATAGGGCGTATTTGAACGCGTGAAAAGGAACTTACGTGTACCTCGATTCCTCACGCGTATAGTGAGGTAGCGTGCGCTGTAGTAGCTGGGTAGCACGGTAGTAGAATTTTCCTTAGCGTATATAGCCGAGAAGTGGATTTGTACAGGCATTCCGAACTGCTGTACTAGTATCCCTACCAAGAACAACTCGATGCACTCTCTTCAAGGCACCCAACTGTTGTTAACTGAACGACGCATCGCTAAATGTTTGAAGAAAACAACTGGGTTTAAACCAAGCAAAAAATCACCATGCCTATTACCTTTCACGAACACTTTATTATATTAAAGGTCACGGAGAACGTGCTATTAAGGGTCACGCATGCGCAATGAAAAATACCCTGGGGTCGAGGCAGCGAAAAGGGACCTAGCGCATATTTTTTCAAGTTTTCAAAATATTTCATATTCAGAGAGACACCTATGTCCTCTACAACTTCTTTCATACACACTGGAAATTAGCCTGTCCATCATGGGGTTACAGGGTCCCGAATTTTTAATTACGCGTACATATTTATTTCACATGTGGACTTTGATGCTCCTTCCTGGAAATTTTTATAATATGCTCTAGGTCCCTTTTTGCTGCCTCGACCCCATTTACTCACTAGAAGTTCAATGTTTTTATCAACATGAACACAAAACATGGATACATATTAATACTGATAAACAGTTGATCCAATTATGACATCATGCTGGTGCCAAGCTTAAGCATGCATGATATGCCAAATGTGGCACCATTTCAGATATTCATACAATATGGCACATGTGGAATCAAAATGCTACCCTGCTATTGACTGACCCATCACATGATCTTCATGGCAACCAGTCTGGTCCAAGTCACATGATCCCCTCTATGGCAACCTTTGGTAATGGTCCCCACAGCCATTTCCTCCTCACTCGCTAAAACCTTGTCTGCATCAGGAGTCTTCTCAGTTGTCTCTTCCTTTACAAACATGTCTTCCTTACCCTCAGTTCATCCTACATGTATACCTCAGACTACTTGCCTCTCACTATAGTTACTTAATTGCCTCTCCCTACTTGTCAACACGCTATGTAGTGCTACACATCGATAATAATCCATAAAAATAAACAATACATGGAGCAACAGAAAACTAAGGGCAACCCAGATGCGCTTTTATAAGAGTTACAAGGAAGAGCAGATAAAGAAGTGGCTAGCAACTACGCACTAACGACCAACATATGCAATCAATCTGTGTGCATACTTTCACATTACCACGACTCAAAAAGCTTTTGGCAGTGTGGTATAACCTCAAAGTTTGATACACATGTATTTGTTCAGCAGTTACAATAGTAACATGAATCAAAATGACAAAAAGGAATAAGCACTTAGTCAGAGTACAGAAAAAAATGATTAGTTACTATAGTCAATCCAGGCATACAGCAAAAATGATCAGTTACAATAGTTGATCCAGTGTTGACTTGACACAAACAGCTAGGGTAGGTATTTTCTGACTATCCTGGATGTCTAGAATATAGAATTGTCCAAATGTAAGGAATGCTAGACTGGATTTTGGATACTCTATATTAAAGGCAAAGTATGCTCCATACAGAGACTTGATAGCCTCCCAGCAAGTTGGCTTCTCTACCAGGATCTCTTGTTCGGTAACAACAAAGATTTGTGGGGCAGTAGAGTCATGATTCACTATAAGTATGTAGGGCCAGTTTTGTCCCACAGTTTGTACAGCCTGTTCCAGTTGGGTACAAATCTGTCAGGAAAATGTTTTTCAACACCTACAGATGTTTGCTCACTCCCCTCCTCCTCCACCTCTAAGCCCCTTAGTATTTAGAAAACTCACAGACATTCAGAGCACAACGTTGATACTTTTGCTTGCATATTTCTTGGGCGTAAGTAAGGCATTGAGTAGCTCCAAAGAGTGCAGTTCGCTCAGTGTATTTGCTGTCCAAACACACACACACACACACACACACACACACACACACACACACACACATGCACACACACACATGCACACACACATGCGCGCACACACACACAAATTTGAACATGTGTAAACAAACAGAAACAGTCACTACTTGTAAATCACAAGTGTTTATGTGCATGCATTGTTATTTATACTGAAAAGTTTAGCTGGCATTTAGAAAAATTCTAAATCATTTTATCAAGACCCTATATAATTTTAAAGATGGTGTTTATTATATGCCAATATACCAGAGCTATCTAACTTTAATAAAATGAAATGTGTCAAAGCCATAATATCTTTTCGTATCTGTACATAACTACAACTACCCCTTTTCACAGTCATTATTCACAGCAAAGATTATCTGTATAAACATGTAAAAATATCCTCTTTACAATTACCTTCCTCATTTGTGCAATTCTGTATCTCACTGAGCTGAGCTTTAAGTATAGCAGAAATATTCTCCCAACTTTCAGCTTCCTTCTTTGCCAGTCTGTACACTTTAGGAATCATCATTTTCCATCTCTCACTAGCCACTTCCTCATTGTCAGTGCCAACTATAGCCACCAGTTCCCTCCAAAGCTGAAGGGTACAAAACACTAAATGAAGCTAAAGACTGTCCATCATTAATATTTAATGCATGTTCAGAACTCGTTTTGAATGACAAATACATGTATGTGCATGAACATAAAATATTTGTAAATTCATTACTACTATCACCCGGTCCGCATCTTCCTAATCAGATTGTGGAGGGAGGATCCTCTCCCACCTTTGATTACCATACCCCCCCCAACCCCATTTTCTTACACCTCCCCAATCCAATTCTCCTACACTGTACCTCCCTAATCAAAACTATCATCCTCCTCACCCTCCTTCCCCCCAGCCTCCTCCCCCTTACACTTCCTGTATCATCCTCACAAGCATCTCCATCATCCTTATAGTACACGCTCTCTTGTCCTCCCCCTGCTTACACACCAAAACTAGGTAACCCCAATTGAGTTAATGAGACGTGTTTTTCATGAGTGAAAAAAAAAAAAACGATGTCATTGTTATATAAACACACATATATTTTTAATTGCAGGGCTAAATGGGTCACCTTTGCTGTTCAGAAGTATCAAACTATGTGTATTGTTATTCTAGGAGTGGATGAAGACTACCCTATGTTTGGGCAAGTTAATTAAAGAACTGTACATGATTGATACCACAAAACCTATGGCAATAGTGACTGTAATGTCAATGCTTGCATTCAACGAGCACTACCATGGCTATACATTGAGTTATTCAACCTCTACCAGGGTAATATCTCTCAAAACATTGTACAGTCCTTTTCCACTCCATGCTAGAAGATGTCCAAATGGCGACAGATTGGTGGTAATGAAGCACCATATATCTGGAACAGTTCAAAGTTAAAGCGTACATATACTATCCTGTATGAACTGTATTGACTGTAACAGGTGATAGACATGATTTTATTGTGTTGGTACCGGATGATTACTATGCTCCTCCTTGAGCTACATGTGATAACATATGAAAAAACTTGTGTCCAACAATATATATATGTTCCCATGTAATTTTACTATTAGGGTGTGGTCTAACTAGAATCCAGCTGGAGTTTTAACACTGTGGTGCGCATACATGAACCACTGCACGCAAGCCTTCTTAAACACAGCTTTGCTGTATACCGTTATTGCACGTTGTAAAAGCGACGCTAACGTGTACAAACGCACTAACCTACAAACCCACTCCGACGAACGCCCGCCAAGGCCAGCGTTTAGTACTGTAAGTCGTGTGCGTGCGTACATACCTTAAAGATAACGTTGAGGGGTTCGGCTTTAAAGTTCAATCCAACTACGAAGTCTGTCACAGCTGCCATAGCATCTTGCCAACCACGCCCTCAATCCGTCAAACAAACAAGGCTGGGAACGCGTTCACTGGGGTGTAATGCGGTAAATCAGTGCTATGACAACACACCTTTTAAATGTCTTAACACTCCATTATTGGTGGGGTACTGTGCTAACACTCTCGCGTAGTCTGCCAACACCCATAGGTGTAAGCTGAACACCCCAGTGTGTTATCATAGCACCCCATGGGCTGTAACACCCCTCAGACCTAACACCCCTCGGGCCTTTTTTTTTAACAGTGTAGAATCATGTGTATGCCCACACTGGGGGTGAACAATAAAGGTAAAAAAGTTTAAAAAAACATACATGTCATGGATTCTACACACAACACCATGTTTAATGTATGATTGCAATACCTCGGTGATAATCACGACTATCTTCTGGATTGAGAAAACTGCAATTTTATTCACACAACATCATCTTTAAGGAATACTTATACATTTTGTGGCAATGATTTCTAGGTGTTACATAATAATCCACATACTAGTGATTATCAATAGGGAGTTTAGGGTACTGCTCTTACCAAGGCTTGATGCACTCTTGTTATCAATGGTGCTATCTGACAGTCCCATGACTTTCAACTTGGTATTGACTTGTAAACCTTTGATCACTTGTTCTAATCCCTCTGGTTGTAGTCCACATTTCCTGAGGTCCAGTTTCTTAAGACTGTTATTTTCCTTCAACATTATACCTGTGTAGAGAGGGACAGCAAGATTCTCACATGGCTCACCACACAAGCTGCTAATATATTTAGTTCAGAAGGGGGTGGGGTACCAACACACTCCCCTCCTCCCCACCTTCTCATACTCCTAAACTTTGTTGTATGTCAAGTACATCAGGATATTGAAAATGACCAATCAGATCAGCACATAGAAGCATACATCCTCAGAAGTATACATCTACATGTACACTGCAAACAGTGCACATAGTGGTGTGACTTACACATATGAACACACACATACACATGTATACAGATGGAATAGAATAGCAGTATACATGTAGTGTATTCCTGGTTAATCGCATGATTATTCATCCATTTTGTCAGTTGGTCACATGAGTATGAGCTACATGTATGAGTGTGCTGTTTCTGGGATGATCAGTACAGACCTACTCAATGGAACCAGGCATGTAAGGCATGTCAGTATTGTACGGCCATGTTTGTGTAGAATGCTTCCACAATTCCAAACAATAAGAGGGGAGTGGAATAGGGACATTTAGTTAAACCATCCAAAGTTGCCATTATCCTTCCCCACACATAATTCACCAGAGGGACTGACTACTACGAGGTGGCATGGTGAGACAAATAACTGTTTCCATCATCCAAGTGTAGCAAATTAGATGGAAACTATGCTCTCTCCAGAATCTAGTATATGGATAATGCACGTGACTCATCCACGTGGTGGTATTTAAGTGTAAGTAAGTAGACTCTTCTTCAGTCTAAGCATTCGTGCAGAGCCAGAAACTTTTTTGCAGTGGGATGGAGCAGATACTGGAGGAAATGCGGCGACTGCTTGACAACGTTAAGGCGTCGCAAGAGGAAGCGACTCTACTTGTGGCCAGAAGCAGCAGGCGCGACCTCTATACATTTAAAAGGAAGGAAAATGAGAACCAGTACGCCTTCAATGATGACATGGAGGACAAGCTGGTGCAGGCGCAGGCACACCTGAGCAGGTTGGAAGAGGAGGAAGAGGGCACCAGGAGAGCCAACGCACTCACCAAGGCCAAGGACACAATTAAGGAAGACATCCTCTCGGTGGGGGTGCTGCCGCTACTGAGGGACTCACAGCACCCGGACTTGTGTTGCCTTGCTGCAGAGCTACTCGCAGCAGAGACTCACAGTTATGCTCAACAGTTCATACCACAATAGAGTGTCTGCAGAGTAAATTAGCCAAGCCTAAGAAAAGTAAAGTACCCATAACTTTTGAAATGCTGAAAGCTATGGGTGGAGGTAGTGGGGCCTTCTCCCTCACTCTGGGTTTTTGCATTGTGACGAGCTGATAAAAGTTGCGATGCGATGACATAGTGTTTAATGAGCAGGGCATGGTGGTGAAGATAGTATCAAGCAAAACGGACCAGTTTAGAGAGGGTGCATCATTGGTTATAGCACGTACAGGTACCTTAACTTGTCCTGTAGGCATGATGGAAAGATATTATAACATGGCAGGGTTGGTACCTGCTTCACCTTCACAGCACACATCACGATCGCAGAATGCTCAAAGCAGCCATCACGTTGGGCTTCTTCGGACTACTAAGGGTCAGTGAGTTGACAGTACCCAACCAGCATGGGTTCAACCCTGACCAGCATCTCACCACAAAGGACATCTCCACGTGCAAGGACAGCTTGGTAGTCACGATTAAGAAGTCAAAGACAGACCAGAGGGGCGAAGGCTGCCAGATCAATATCGGCCAAACATGCACCAAGTGCTGCCCACACATTGCAATGCAGAGTTGGTGACACAGTCTGCAATTAACCAGTGAACCATTAAACCCACGTAAACCCTATTTAGGGTATATAGTTACACTATAACTTGGGCGGCACCCTCTGGGCTTCTACCCCAATAGCCATCTAACCATTGTCAGCATAATGGAACGCAGGCCAACCCAATGCTAGCCAGCGCTTATCGTTGGTCCCTGCTGGCTAGGTAGCAATCACCCACCTGCGGCTGCTTGCCTGCCCCTCAGTGGACAAAACAATGACAGTGAACGTGGGTGGTACTCTACCCTAACAGCTACCACATACTCAGTGCATGCGTAGGGAAAGCATTAAGTGGAGGCTATATCACCTGTAACCAAGCTAACCATGGCAACATGTGTGTCGTCTGCCATGATAAAAGCTTCTCATTTCAAAAGGGATAATTCAGACCACTGTTTCCTAATTGGTACAATAACATTCAAAAGCTGCATGCAGGGCCATCGCCGCCATAATAGAAGTGGTCCAGTTATTCTGAATTGACGTAATGCGGAACTTATGGCACTACAACAACTGCGCACTGCACTTTCGCAAGCTCATCCGTTTGGGGTGGAGCTCCAGCCGCTAAAGCATTTTGGAAGGTTCGAGTTCCAATCAGTAAATGTGCAGCTCACATGCATATGCGTGCCGTTACTACAGATGCATGTGAGTGCTTGATAAAAATTAGAATGGCTGGCTAACAATTCTTTAATCTTTTTGGTACAATGATGTAATAATATAGGTCTGGGCCAAGACACAAGCGAAAAGTGGTCCAGTTAAAACCGTGCAACCGGACCAGTGATGATGGCCTGTGGGCTACATAGTAGACTTCATGATTTAAGCACATGGCCACTGGCACAGTACTGTACATGTACTAGCACACCTACACTGTAATGTTGCCCTAGCTAAAACCGCATAGCCAAACTGCTGGTACATGCATGCATTGTATGCATACTTTGAGTAGTATGTATTATTAATGTAAATAATGCATCCCAAGGGGGTGGAGAACCATCCTCACTCTTTGCAATTGATTATGCATACCTCGGTGAAAGGGTATGCACAAGTTATTCACTCCCAAAGTAGCCCCACCCCTCCTCTACACTCTGGTTAGATTTACTCTGAATTGTACGTGTAAAGCCATTGGATTCCCCCACCTAGACATGCACACAAATATGAGCATGTACTTTCATCACTACAATAACCACACCTGCAATGTAATACAAAGCCCACATAGTGTTGCTATGGTAACCATGTCTTCAGTTTCATGTACCACCCAAGAGCTAACACCATGTAAGTGATGGATACACCCACCACATACACAAATAGAGACACCAGCATTACAACATTAGACACATACATGTGGGCATGCACATGTGCTTATCTATTGAGCACAAATTACCAATCAATGACTGCACCATGCAGAAGTCAGAACAAAACAAATGCAATCATGCACCACCCAGAAGTAAACAACATTAAACTGATCTATAAACATGCTGTACCACACACATATACAAACAGATACACACATACATGTACACACACACATTCCACACAAGCACATATCATGATCTCATGTAGAGTCATGTGGTATGCCAACAATGGGGGTGAGCCATAAAAGTAAAAAAGTAAACATACAAGTCATGTATAACACACACGACACCATGTTTAAGGTATGCTTGCAATATCTCGATGATAATCACAATTATCTTCTGGATTTAGATGACTGTCCACCCGATATTATTCACACAACATCATTTTAAAGGTATACTTATACCAACACTTTGTGGCAATGATTTCTAGGTGCAACATAATAATCCACATACTAGTGATTATTAATAGGGAGCTTAGAGTACAAACATTGTACAGGCATGACTCCTTCACACATATACGAGTAAAGCCATTGGGTACACCCACCTAGACATGTAATTCACATCACTGCCAACCACACACCCAATAAAATACACATATAAAGTGTTGCTATGGTAACCACGGCTTTAGCCTAGCTGTTGGATATGGCATACAAGGCAATGATATACAATGGCTCTTACCAAGGCTTGATGCACTCTTGTTATCAATGGTGCTATCTGACAGTCCCAGGACTTCCAACTTGGTATTGACTTGTAAACCTTTGATCACTTGTTCTAACCCCTCTGGTTGTAGTACACATTGGTCAAGGTACAGTTCCTTAAGACTGTTATTTTCCTTCAACATTGTACCTGTGTACAGAGACAGCAAGACTCTCACATGGCTCACCACACAAGCTGCTAATATATTCAGTTCAGAATGGAGGGTATACTCCCCTACCTCCACCTTCCCATACTCCTAAACTTTGTTGTATGCCAAGTACATCACGATATTGAAGATGACCAATCAGATCAGCACATAGAAGCATACATCCTCAGAAGCATACATGTACATGTACACTGCAAACAGTGCACACAGAGGTGTGACTTACCACATGAACACACACATACACATGTACACAGATCTATGGAATAGCAGCACACATGCAGTGTACTCCTGGTTAATCACATGATTATGTCAGTTGGTCACATGAGTATGAGTTATGAGTGTGCTGTTTCTGGGATGATCAGTACAGACCTACTCAATGGAACCAGGCATGTAAGGCATGTCTATATTGTACAGCCATGTTTGTGTAGAATGCTCCCACAATTCCTAACAAGAAGAGGGAAGTTGAATAGGTGACATTTAGTTACATCCTGTGAGAATGGCTCCATTGCTCTGGTTTGGATTGAACTAAGCACGTCTGAACATATGTGTTTTGTTTAAGGAGTAAACAATGTTTAATGCTTTGATCAAGGGTGAATGGTTGTGCACTTAATCTTCCCCCTGCTTAGAAGGGGCATGGGAAGCCTATAGTGTGTTAAAAGGGAGCTTTGTCAAAGGTTAGTAGGTCAAGCCTGCAACTTCCTCCTCTAAACAACCTGTTCTGTCCTTTGTCTGGTTCCAGATATTGTATTACTTATACATAAATGGGACTGTTCCCGTGAAAATGGCACATCACGTATATATACATATGGAACAGAGTCCAGCAAAATCACCCTTGTGATACTTTTTCAAATCTTCCAGGACAGGCAAAAGAAAAGAAACGCTTGCATTGAAATGTATGGCTGATTAAAAATTCAGTGCCCAATAACTTTATGATGGATAATCCAATTTAGGATGCGTAAGGACCATTTGATAGAAGCTCTTTGGAGTTCTCGGAAAATCAAACAACTTGAAAAACTACCCAGAAGGGTGATATTGCTGGACACTTCCCATATAAAGTTATTATAATGATTCACATTTAAATCGCTACATCTCCCGAACTGTATCCCCAAAGATTAAGATCTGGGCCCTGGAAATTTTATATAACAATCAGCCTAAGAAGGTTATAAACAGTAAGTCCTAAGTCATTTTAAACCTCTCAATGATACTCACTCAGAATTTCAGTGTATATTGTGATTGGCATGGGATAGTTGTGAGAGTTGTGTGTGTATGAGTGTGTGAGCGTGTAAATGGAAGCATGTAATGGAATATGGGACATGAGGCATGGTACATTATGATGTGGTAGGTGCTGTGAGACAGGAACAAATAGTCCAGTACATACAACACATCAGTCCAGTACATACAACCAATGGGAAGAGGGAGGGGGCTCAGACAAAAGTGTTGGAGCATTTGCCCCCCCCTCCCCCCATTCTCCTATACCAACACACAGTCCAGTTACATGCGTGAAAACGCATTAGTGACATGGAGGCCTTTGGACATGACCATGTAAAGGAGACCATGGGCATACAGTGGAGGGCATGGGTCTGTACCATTGTTGTGCTGATACAATTATGACCACTAAAGAAATAGAAGGTAATGAATTATTTGCACATGTAGGACCAAACATAAAGAGAAAGAGGTTGTATTGTAGGGCATTGAAAGCACTGTAAACAAAAGACAGAAAAAATGGACATAGCTTACGTGTGAATCTATGCAGCACTCAACATAACAATTTATAGGGTGTACGTACAGCAAGGGGAAGAGTAGTATCTTATGGTGGAAAGAGTGTGTATAGGTGTGACATGAGACGTGTGTGTGTGCGTGTGTATGTATGTGTTGGTTCATGGGTGTGCCTGCCAGTCATGCAGATGACGATGGGCATTTTTTAAAAATATGTGCCTGCAGAACGCAAATCCCAACAATAAGGAAGGGTTACATGTGTTCCAGCCTAGCTGCGCTGCATGCGACTTTAATTCAACGCAGTGGCTACGGGTACGGGCCCGTATCGTTAATTATTTTGGCTATGGGTACGGCACATCATCACGTGACGCATATATGACTGCGATGACTGCTAACGAAATCACTATCTCCTGTAAGTTTGAAAATGGGCAGCAATTTGCTTCGTTCCAAGAACTTCGTGATCGAATAGCTGAATTTGAACGACAGTCTTACGTCCAGCTGTACATTAGAAGGTCACGTACTATTGAAGCAGCTATGAAGCGTGCACCAAAAAAGTCCTTTCTTCAAGAACTGAAATATTCGGAGGTGGATTATGCGTGTATTCATGGTGGAAAGAAATTTGCTTCCCGTTCAAAAGGGAAAAGAACGAACCATGCGTAAGACTAGTGCATTGTACCGAAACGTATTTTCACGTACACCTCCGTCGGACGTATATTGTTTTTAGGACGTTCCAAATGGAGTGCCCTTTTATTATCAGATTGAAAACCACTGATAACGGACAAAAGCTTTTTGTTAAGTCAATGAATTCAGAACACAACCATGAAATTAACAAAGTAAGGCAATATTGTAATTCCCTTTGCCACTATAATATGTTGGTTTTCCAATGTCTATATAGGTAGCATTTGAACATCTCCCAAAACAATAAAATCTTGGTCATGAAGCAGCTAACGAAGCATTATCCATGCTGAAGATGAGGGCAAATAAAAAGTTGATACAACAGCACCTGTACAAATAGTCTGGAAAGGTTGTAACTCTGAAAGATATTCATAACCTTGCCAGCACTCTAGCTCCTGATAATGATCTCAACACACTGGTAGAAGAAATATGAAGGTACATGCTGCTATTTTTGTAATGTTGTAAAACAACATTGGGCTTTTATTTGGAACTTGTTATGACACGTACTTAACTTAAGTGCTTTTAAAGGCATCTAGAATCCTGTGATAAAAATATTGATTACTGACCTGAGAAATGATATGTGATTTGCATGAATTTAACTAGTCTACTGAGTGATATTGATGTCAGTTATAGAGAGTATTATTTTACATGGCATTATATAATAGTGTGAATTAATACTTTATGCCATTTCATGAAAAAAAAAATAATAGGTACAATACACTTTTACTCACCCGGGTGAAAAAATACACGTTGTAACGCGTTATAACGCGTGAAAATGGGACATAAATAACGCCAAAACACGCGATTTTCAAGATGATTATCTCCTTGATTGTGCAATACAATAGAGTAGAATTTTGCCTACAGGGGGGGCTCGGAACAGTGGACTTTCACACTTCGGAACAGTGGACTTTTGACATGATTCATTGTTATCTTAGGCTCCCTGATCCAATTGCAAAAGTAAACGCGGTTAGGTTTTGCAGATGGGAATTAATTAAGATAGCGCCTGCATTGCGTAACCTTTGTGTGCTTAGTAAACCCACCTGTGGTTGATCTCTCCGAGTTCTCAATGGAATTCACTGTTTATACTCTTCGCTAAATATTTATTTTCCTTCTCTGAGCCCTGCCTACCTACGACGCTACGTGTACGCAAGCCAGAATAAAGCTTCAACCTTGCAGCTTTGTTACCTTGGCTGAGGGATGCACACAACCTGAGTACCCAACCCCAAAGACGGAACATTTCACTATACAGTACACTGTTCCTTCCATTTTACCTCACGCCTTCCATTCTTGATGACACACATGCACCCTTTCCCTCTCTTGGTTATGCACCTTGGTTGAGCACCTGGCCTTGTAACACATCAAGCTGAGAGGACCAGAGTAGGTATATATTAATAAACATTAATACGGATATACCTGGAATATGACTCTTACTGCAAGGTTCCAAACATCGTCAATCTTCTAAATTTGGTGTATTAAGGGAAGGGAGGAGTGCAGTTATCCTAATCCTACCATACCACAATAACTCATGTTAGTTTTGGCAATGAGCACACCATTTTCTGCTGTGCGAGGGCAAAAAAAAGCACAACACAGGAAAAAGTTACGTTATGTGGAGTGATGTAATGGTATTCTCATTGGGTTGGTATTACAAATGTGTAAGGTACCATACATTGTAGCTGCGGCATTACGTGTCAAATATGGGACATCAGAAACTGCTTTATTTTTAGGACAGCTTTGCCAACCATTCATACAGAGAACACAGATCAATTGCACTCAGGTCTCTGGCTCATTGAGGCAGATGGACATTGCGGACAAATGTCTGTGGTGTACGATCAGGTTAGGCTGGCTGCCACGGTGATTTAAGCTACATGTAATGCTGCTTCTTTGTATGTGTATGACTAATCCAAAACAGTAGGGTACGTGTGTACATATATTTAGCCATGAGCAGAGACTGTACTGTATGCATGCATGACTTTCAAATGCACGATTAAAAGTCACGAGGGCTGTTGCTTACTTACCCCCATACTGGTTGGCCTTACCCCTCTCTATCGTCTCACCGCGTGTAGGCAAAGCCACAAACACATTGCTGTGCATTTTGATATCTGAAGTAATTGTAATCAGCACAACAACTTGCGCGCTGTGGTTCAAGCTCTGCCAGAGGTCAAGTTGATGGTCGAAGTGCTATACGCACTTTCCTAGTGTCAAAAGTGCTCATTCGGGTCCACAATTTCTAATGAGTGCGCATCTTTAATACTATGATATAATATATGCGTAATATATCATAGTAAAGATGCGCACTCATTAGAAATTGTGGACCCGAATGAGCATTTTTGACACTAGGAAAGTGCGTATAGCACTTCGACCATCAACTTGACCTCTGGCAGAGCTTGAACCACAGCGCGCAAGTTGTTGTGCTGATTACAATTACTTCAGATATCAAAATGCACAGCAACGTGTTTGTGGCTTTGCCTACACGCGGTGAGACGATCGAGAGGGGTAAGGCCAACCAGTATGGGGGTAAGTAAGCAACAGCTCTCGTGACTTTTAATCGTACATTTGAAAGTCATGCATGCATACAGTACAGTCTCTGCACACACGTACCCTACTGTTTTGGATTAATCATGCACAAGTGTGTATGGTTTCTGCACATACAAAGAAGCAGCATTACATGTAGCTTAAATCACCGTGGCAGCCAGCCTAACCTGATCGTACACCACAGACATTTGTCCGCAATGTCCATCTGCCTCAATGAGCCAGAGACCTGAGTGCAATTGATCTGTGTTCTCTGTATGAATGGTTGGCAAAGCTGTCCTAAAAATAAAGCAATTTCTGATGTCCCAGTTTTGACACGTAATGCCGCAGCTACAATGTATGGTACCTTACACATTTGTAATACCAACCCAATGAGAATACCATTACATCACTCCACATAACGTAACTTTTTCCTGTGTTGTGCTATTTTTTGCCCTCGCACAGCAGAAAATGGTGTGCTCATTGCCAAAACTAACATGAGTTATTGTGGTATGGTAGGATTAGGATAACTGCACTCCTCCCTTCCCTTAATACATCATGCAAATTTAGAAGATTGACAATGTTTGGAACCTTGCAGCAAGAGTCATATTCCAGGTTGTGTGCATCCCTCAGCCAAGGTAACAAAGCTGCAAGGTTGAAGCTTTATTCTGGCTTGCGTACACGTAGCGTCGAAGGTAAGCAGGGCTCAGAGAAGGAAAATAAATATTTAGCGAAGAGTATAAACAGTGAATTCCATTGAGAACTCGGAGAGATCAACCACAGGTGGGTTTACTAAGCACACAAAGGTTACGCAATGCAGGCGCTATCTTAATCTTTTCCCATCCGCAAAACCTAACCGCGTTTACTTTTGCAATTGGATCAGGGAGCCTAAGATAACAATGAATCATGTCAAAAGTCCACTGTTCCGAAGTGTGAAAGTCCACTGTTCCGAGCCCCCCCTGTATACACAAAGCGGTCCAGTGTGTATAAAGTTCCAAAGACTGGTTGGTTTGGCATGCATCGCTCCGATGATATTCACATTCAATGTACTAGCTTAATTTCGCGGGCTTTTGTATACTTTCCCGCGAAATCAAGTTCGTACTTGAATGTGAATATCTTCGGAACGATGCATGCCAAACCAACCAGTCTTTGGAACTTTATACACACTGGACCGCTTTGTGTATAGGCAAAATTCTACTCTATTGTATTGCACAATCAAGGAGATAATCATCTTGAAAATCGCGTGTTTTGGCGTTATTTATGTCCCATTTTCACGCGTTATAACGCGTTACAACGTGTATTTTTTCACCCGGGCAGTCACAAATGATAGTTAAATTTAAAAGAACTATATTATACCTTAACTTATTAAATGTTATAGTTTTTTATTTGATATATATTTCATTTAATATAGTTGATTCAATTGTTGAGATCGTAAAAGATGAAAAGCATGTTCTGCAAGGCATTTATTATCAGAAAAAAATCATGCAAGAGATGTTTTCAAATTTTCCTGAGCTATTGTTGATAGATGCAACATACAAGCTGAATGACCTTCAAATGCCACTATACATTATGATGGAAGTAGATGGCAATGGTGAGAGTGAAATAGTGGCATTATGGATAGTTGCTTCTGAAGATCGAATCTCAATTAAGAACATGGTCCGTACCTTTAAACGCCACAATTCTACAGATAGAACAGTGTGCATTATGTCTGATAAGGATATGACAGAAAGGGATGTACTTAGTGAAGAAATGCCAAATGCAGTTCTACAGATATGGCTTTTTCATACTCTTAGAAGCTTTAAGCGGGAGATTTCCACGGAGAAATTGCATATTACTAGTGACCAAAGAGAGATGACATTAGAAATAATAACAAAGTTAGCATATTCCAAGAATGAGACTGAATATCAACAACACTATCAGGAGCTTATTGATACAAAACTGAAGCCAGTTATTGAATACTTCAATAAAAATTGGCATGCTATAAGAGCAGAACGGGTTGAAGGTCTTAAAAATAATGCATGTAATTTTTTAAACAGAACAAATAACCGGCTTGAAGCAATAATCAAAAGATCAAGAGTGTTGTGCAAAAATATTCTTCGTTAGTGAAATTCTTCCAAGATCTCCTGAAGTGCTTGGATTCTCTTGCACTTGAAAGAGATCACTGTGCCATCACTATATTTCTAAAGGCACCAGTACAGTTGTACACTTCAGAGTCAGCACTACATCATTATCAGTTGCTTCTCACTCCTTACGCTTTTTCATTTCTCAAGGAACAATTTGATTTAGCCAAAAAATAAGTGAAGATGCTGGTACTGCAGAAAGCAATGTGTTGCAATCATCAGAAGGTCTTTTAGCGGTATCTGCACTTAGCTGCCAGTGCAGTTTTTTTAAAGCCATGAAACTTCCATGCAGACATGTATTTTCACATCGTATTACACACAATATGGAACTATTTGACAAAAATATTTGTTCAGCGCGATGGACAAAAAACTATTACCATGAAAGTCACAGGGTATTTTCATCTGATTTTGTACAGAACATTGGCATATCAGTTCAAGTCTCTGACATTCAACGTACTTCATCAAGAATTTTATCACAGCACGAAAAGTATACGAAAGCTTTTGGAATAGCACAGAAGCTTGCTAGTTTGGCCTCAGAGATCCCAATGAATGAGTATCATTACGCTTTGGAATGCCTGCAAAAACTAGTTGAAATGTGGGAGAAAGGGAAGCATGTAGCTGTTAAAATCATTGATGCAGACCAAAATGCTCATATACCACCATGCCAGTCACAGCCACCAGTCACAATGGACATGCCTTCAACCACCAGTAATATCCCTCTTGATGCAGAACACCATGGTCATACACTTGACTTCAGCTCCCACCATTACATTCACAGCCCCCAGTCACATCTGATATGCCTCCTACCATCAGCCATACACCTCTCACCCATCTCTCGCTCAACCAATCACAGCCATCCACCAAATCTAAACCACTATCTGATTTCAATTATGAGGAGGGTGTATTGAGTACTAAAATCCAGTTACCACCAAAAATGATTAAAAGAAAGGCCAAAAGGATCAGATCTTACAGTCATTGGGTTACCTGCAAAAAAGCACAGACAAAAAGAAACCTTGCCTACACCATTCATAAAGAAGAGCCCAGAAAAAAAGGAGAAATATATAGTTAGCTGGATCATTCCTACTTATTTTGGAGAATCATTATTGGGGAAAAATTTTGGTGTTAAAGATTTACCTGAGCGTGCAAACCAGTTGTCACCAAAGCTTCATGATGTCAATGTTGAATTGCAAAGAGTTAAGAAGTACTTTGAAAGTAGTGCATGGGATGTTCTTGGAGCACTTATTGCAGAAAAAGAACAATTTCCAATTTGGCTATGCTCAACTTGTGAAAAGGATCTTCATGAGTTTGAGTCAATTCAACGTGATTCTTGTCTGAATTGGCATCACCTGAAATGTGTTTGTCTGAAAACAGCTCCTAAACAAAAATGGTGGTATTGCTCACGATGCTATGAGATATGTGGACGTTAATATTTTATTCATTTACAACCTATACACTTCATAATATTTCATTGATTCTAACGTGTTATTCATTTCATTTACAAACTGTACATTTTTGGACAATACTATCTACATATTCATATTTCTGCTTGCGTTTAGAGTTCATGGTTCTAACGAGTATAGTTCAAATAGAGCTATGAAGTTTGGAACGAAGCAAATTGCTGTCCATTTAGGACATTGATTTCGTTAGCAGTCATAGTGCCGTCATATTTGCGTCACGTGATGATATGCCGTACCCGTAGCCAAAATAATTAACGATACGGGCCCGTACCCGTAGCCACTGCGTTAATTCAACCACGCCTCCCCCTAGCCTAGCTGATACACCGTGCACTATATATCACTGTTCAGACGTACTGTTATAGGTTGTGAGCCTATAAATGGCCACGCAATGAGTGGCACCCAAAGCGTTTGACTGAATCGACAGGGACACGATTTCTACATAATATTGTGCGCGCGTATCAGCACTGGTAGCACGTACCATATTGTGTATGGTGATGGTACCTGAATCCACGCATTTCGATCGCTTAATGAATCTTGATCGTTATAGAAGTCAATGGAACCACTGACGTTTGTAAGAAGCGTCAGAAGTGGGATGGCAGAGGAACAGAGTAGCGAGGTGCAGGCACCCACTACTACGAGCAACTCGCGCACTCCGTCGGGACAGGCGCAAGTACTAAGAATGAGTTTACGACCCCCTTCCCGTTTTCAGCAGGAGCAGATCTTGTATTGTGGCGCAAGAGACTCGAGCTCTATGCCCGTCAGGCAAAAATAGC
Source organism: Eunapius fragilis (assembly GCA_963681505.1). Taxonomy (NCBI): domain Eukaryota; kingdom Metazoa; phylum Porifera; class Demospongiae; order Spongillida; family Spongillidae; genus Eunapius; species Eunapius fragilis. Next base: position 16,987,635 of record OY811972.1, on the reverse strand, counting down.
AGAAGACCAGTGGACAGGTGAGGTACTTCCTCTTTTGGATGACGAACCATTTCGTTTAGTGACACAGCAAGGATTTGACGGAAGCTCTGAATATAGCGCGGTATTGAAGTGCTTAATGGATCAATACAACCCGGAGGGTAACGACCTGGAATGGCAGTTAAAATTTCAGCAGCGTACTCAAAAACCTGGAGAGCGCCTGCCAGAGTACGTGGGGATGCTTCGAGACTTGGCCGACAAAGCCTATCCACGGTGGCCGGCTGTGATAGCCTGGCCGAGGGTATCACGAGTACAACGTGCAATACTACGTAGGACGATGACAAGCAAGCCGGAATAGAGAGAATCTTTATCATGTGTACAGCAATACATATATACATGCTCATATGCAGGCCAGCTTATTCAAGAGGCCGCCGCCATACACAATAGAGCCGCATAGGTCCGCGCACAATGAACAATGCATAATGCAATACACATGTGAGTCATAAGGTCCCCAGTCCATCACACCCCTCCCCCCTTTGTGATGAGACTTATGTTGTGGAGGACCTGGAGAGGGAATCCGCATTCTGATTATCCTTTCCTGGTCGATGCTGCACCACAAACTGGAAGGGTTGTAAAGCCAGACTCTAGCGTGAAAGTTTGGTGTTGTCCTCCCGAACATTATCCAGCCACTCCAGAGCCCTATGGTCAGTCTGAACTGTGAAAGGTTTTCCTAGGAGGTATACCCTGAAAGCTTGTGTGGCTAGCTTTATAGCCAGACACTCTTTCTCTATAGTAGAATATCGCTTTTCCCTTGGGAGTAGCTTTCTGCTAAAATAGCACACTGGGTGGTCAGAACCTGCTGCATCCCGCTGACTCAAAACAGCACCGACACCACAGTCCGAGGCGTCTGTCTGCAAAATGAACTCCTTTTCCAGATCAGGGCTTTGTAGCACTGGGTTAGAGCACAACCGTGTCTTCAGCTGTCTAAACGCCCTTTCACATTCCTGACTCCATTCCACTTTAATTGATGCTGACTTCTTGGTTAGGTCCGTAAGTGGTGCGGCAATGTCGGCATAGTGAGGGATAAACTTCCTGTAGTAGCCGGTGAGGCCAAGGAAGCACTGCACTTGGGTCTTGGTACATGGTGTTGGGAATGACTCCACTCCCTGCAGCTTACTTCTTTCTGGGCGTACTACTCCATTGCCCACAATGTGACCCAGATACAAGCACTGATCCATACCAAACTGGCATTTCTGGGGCTTGGCTGTAAGACCTGCTTCTCGAATCCGTTGCAGTACTACTTTCACATGCTGCAAATGTTTATCCCAAGAGTTGCTGAAGATTGCCACATCATCTATATATGCCACTGAGAAACCCTGTAGTCCTCTCAAGACCACATCCATCAATCGTTGGAAAGTTGCTGGTGCACCTTTGAGACCAAATGGCATTACCCTGAACTGGAACAGTCCAAAAGGAGTGGTAAATGCTGTCAGGTGTTTTGTCCCTTCTGCCACTGGTACCTGCCAGTATCCACGAGCAAGATCCAAAGTTGTAATGAACTTCGCCCTGCCCATGCCATCTATCAGGTCTTCTACCCTGGGCATGGGATAAGCATCTGACAGGGAAACCGCATTTAGCCTTCTATAGTCAACACACATCCGCATGGTGCCATCCTTTTTGTCCACTAAGACAATCGGGGCAGCCCAATCGCTATTGGAAGGCTCAATAACACCTGCTTCCAGCATCTCATCAATCTCTCTCCTCACCAACTCTCGATAGGCATGTGGAAGCCTATATGGAGCAAGTCTGACAGGTTTCTGATCTGTGAGCTGGACCTTGTGTACTGCTTTGGATGTGCGACCAGGTGTGCTGCTCATGACTTCCCAAAACTCATCAAGCACCTCCCGTATCTGGACTTTATGAGACTCTGACAACTGGACACCCATTTTAGGTTCTCCATCTCCCCCTCCTCTCCATTCAGGAATATCTTCCTCTTCAGTTTCTTCACCTTCGTCCCTTTCTGCTGCAAAGTGAACATTCTCAACAGCTGTGTTCCATTTTTTCAGCATGTTGACATGAAAGGTGCTTTCCCTTTTCCGAGTACCCCGCATGTCGATCATATAGTTCACACTCCCTATCTTTTGTAAGATTGGGTAGGGCCCTTTCCACTGCGCTGTCAAGGCCCCCTCTGAGGTTGGAAGTAACACCATGACCAGGTCCCCCATCTGGAACTCTCGCTGCCGTGCATTACGATCGTACCAGCGCTTCTGGTCCGCTTGGGCTTCACGAAGGTGTTCGGCTGCCAGAGCTGCCATCTTTGACAACTTGTTCTGTACTCCAAGTACATAAGACACCACACTATCCTTCGTTGACTTGCTTCCTTCCCAGGCTCCCTTGACTATGTCCAGCGGTTCCCTAACTGCTTTCCCATATAGCAACTCGAAGGGTTAAAACCATGTGGAAGCCTGTGGTACCTCCCTATAAGCGAATAGCAGAAATGGGAGCCACCTGTCCCAATTCTTCACGTCTTCCACCGCCACCTTTATCAGCATTGCCTTGAGGGTTCCATTGAATCTTTCGACTAGCCCATCTGTCTGCGGATGATAGGGGCTGGTCCTGATTGGGTGTATGTGCAGAAGTCTGTAGATTTCACTCATCAACTTTGATGTGAAATTACTGCCTTGATCAGTCAAGATTTCTTCCGGTATCCCAACCCTCGCAAAAATCCGTACCAGCTCATCAGCTATGCACTCTGCGTCAATGCTCCGCACTGCAACAGCTGGTTCCATAATCACACAGCACCAGGATATAGCGGTTCCCAGACTTTGTCCTGGGGAGAGGACCAACGATATCCATCGCCACCCTGCGAAATGGTTCTGTGACAACTGGAAGAGGGATGAGTGGGGCATGAACAGCCTTGTTCCTGGATACCTTTTGACAGATCTGGCAACACTTGCAAAAGTCTGCAACATCCCTGTAGAGGCTTGGCCAATAAAACCTCTGCATAATCCGTCTGCTAGTTTTCTGTTTCCCAAGATGCCCTGCTATGGGCACTTCATGGGCCAACTGTAACACCGCTTTCCGACACCGGAAGGGTAGTACCAACTGATCGACTGAATACTCTGGGCCCCTGTCCTTAGGTATCCACCGTCTGTACAGCAGTCCTTTGTCCAGGAAGTAGTGTGTCTTGTCCTCCTCATTTCCTGTGACCTTCAGGTCCCTGAGGGATGGATCCAATTTGACCAACTGCTTCAGTTCCTTGGCTGACATGTCCAGTGGACCACTATTCGATTGTTCTGCTGCTGGCTGGTGCATCCTCTTCTGAGCCCTTTTCTGACTTCGTGAGAGTCTAACCCTTGACCTGCCACCTGAGAACAAATCGTCGCTGAGGTTGAAGTTGGATCCATCATCTCCCTTCAAGTCACCAACTTGGTGCCTCTCTGGAGCCTCTTTGCCCTTGGTTGCCACAGCCATTTCATCCGTCAACTGAGCATCCAATGTTACTGGTGAAGATGTTACTTGACAGTCAGCTTCCTTCTGACGTCTCTCCTCTTCCTTGGCCTGCCTCCTGGCACAAGCTCTGGTAACTGCCAATAGTGCCCTTTGCGATTTATTCTGTCTTGACCTTGGTTTGAGTCCTAGCAGTCTTCCCAACTCAGGAGCATCAGTTCCTAACAGCACTGAAGTAGGTAGATTCTTGGCCACTGCCGCCTCTACTGCTACAGGAACTCCTTCAATCTCCAGATTCAGTCTAGCCACTGGGTAGAGTACATTGTCCCCATGTACACAGTGTATCATGGTTGTCTTTACAGGGAGCATCTTCCCCTCTGGTACCAACTCCTGGCGAACAAGGGTCTTTAAACATCCAGTGTCTAACAAGATGTCCTTTACATGCTTCCCTTCCACAGCACCCGGCCTCTGCAATGACGAGTTACTCCCTCTCTTCAACCCACAGAACATTGCTTTATTAGAGCACTTTACCACGTCTTCATGTCTCGACCTCTGTCCCTGACCACCACGTTTCTCCTTGGCATTTTTCCCCAATAACTTAACCTCTTCTTGCAATGAAGTTACAATCTGCTTCCCCTTCTGATTGCTCTCTCCGTTGCTCTTTTCCTCCTTTACCTGCTTCCTGGCTTCTGTATAGTCGTCTGCCAATTGGCCAGCTTCCAAGCAGGACTTGGGTTTTCTTTCCTTAATCCAGACCCTTATAGGAGATGACAGACAGTTGAGGAACTGTTCCAGGACAACTGCATCCTTGATCTGCTCCACACTGCTGACGTCCTTCAGCCACTTGTTCACCAGATCGCCCAGTCGAATTGCCAACTCACGATGCGTCTCCTCAGTCCCCTTGCTGACTGCCCTGAACCTTTGACGGTACGTTTCTTCCGTAATATCGTATCGTCTCAGGATTGCTGATTTTACAGAGTCGTAATCTAAAGCCTGATCGGTCGGTAGAGCTGCGTACGCCAGTTGGGCTTTCCCCGTGAGTTGTGGAGCCAGTTTAAATATCCATTTTGCCTTCGTTACTCCGTATGCAGCCATCAGACGCTCGAACGTAGTCAGATACGCTTCGATATCATCCTTGTCATTTAGTTTGGCTACCCGAAGCTCACTTTCTCCAGGCTTCGATGGATCCGACTTGGCTTCGGCAATCTTGGACAGCGCTTCCATTTGAGCCCTAAACTCCTTGTCCCTCTGCCGCCACTCCTCCTCTCGACGTTGCCGCTCCTGCTCTACTCGTACCCGATTCTCTTCCTCCCGCCTCTGTCTTTCCTGTTCTCTTTCTGCGTCTAGTCTTTTCTTTTCCTCCTCTCGCTCTCGTCTCTCTCTCTCACGCGCTTCTTCTTCTCTCTTTTTTTTCTCTTCGCGCTCTTGTCTCTCCCTCTCACGCTCCTGCCTCTCTCTCTCTCTCACGCGCTTCCTCTACTCTCTTTTTTTCCTCCTCGCGCTCTTGTCTCTCCTTCTCACGCGCTTCCTCTACTCTCTTTTTTTTCCTCCTCACGCTCCTGTCTCTCTCTCTCTCACATCTCCTTACCTCCTCTTCCTCCCGCTGCTTCCTCTCTTCCAACATCGTCCGCAGCAGTAGCAGCACGCTGGATAAGGATTCTTCGCCCATGGTGTCGTCGCTGCTTCTGTTGTAAACAGTGCCTCTGCGCGTTGACATCCACCGATGACCTATAGGTCTAGCCTAGTCCTTCTAGCGCTACAAATCCCGTCGCTGCCACCAACTGTGATAGCCTGGCCGAGGGTATCACGAGTACAACGTGCAATACTACGTAGGACGATGACAAGCAAGCCGGAATAGAGAGAACCTTTATCATGTGTACAGCAATACATATATACATGGTCATATGCAGGCCAGCTTATTCAAGAGGCCGCCGCCATACACATAGAGCCGCATAGGCCCGCGCACAATGAACAATGCATAATGCAATACACATGAGTCATAAGGTCCCCAGTCCATCACACCGGCAGAGCAGTTGAACGAACTCGTAAGGGATCGATTTATTCGTGGTGTTCGTTCCTCTACCGTTCAGCTAAGACTAATGCGTGAAAGACCAGAGACACTAAACGAAGCATTGCAGCTGGCTTGCCAATATCAGGGAGTGGAAGAATCGCAAAAAAAGACTGCACGGTGTTTCAGCTAAGGTGGAGACGATGGCGGTTGGTAAAGAAGATGACTCCGAGATCGAGAGCGAGGCTGTTGCTGCTATAACTAATGCTACAAGACCAAGTCGTCTGGCAACCCAAGTGGAAGAGCTCGGTAAGCAGATTGAGACGTTGAAATTACAGCTGGCAGCCACGAACAATGGAAGAACGTATCCGAGATCACGCCCAAACGACGCTACAGCACGGAAAAGAAACGACGGCGTTGTGTGCTGGTACTGTGGCAAGCATGGTCATATTAAATGAAATTGTACGAAACAAAAGACCTCAGTCGAAACTGCAACAGTCGGGTCTTGTTTGTCAGTTGATGGAAAGCTTGGTAAGCTTGTTGTAAAGATATTAATAGATACAGGATCGGCTGTCACTTTGGTTCATGAAGACGTGTGGAAAATGGTGCAACAATCTCCAAAGACAATCAAAGCCCCAGTTCACTCTGTTGTGGCAGCCAATAGAGAAAAGCTGGAGTTGGTGGGGCAAGGTGAAGTAAGTATAACCATAGGAGGGGTGGCTAGAAGACACATGGTGCTTGTTACGAAGCATCTCACGCAAGAGTGTATACTAGGGGTTGATTTTTTGACTAAACATGTGTGTGTAGTAAATCTACAACAACATACCTTTGTCATTGATGGGAAAATTGTGCAGTTTAATCATACAAGGGTTGCAGAAGATGTGTGTTTTGTGAGTATTTCTGAACCGGTGACTGTACCAGCTTGCTGTCAGATGTACATTTCAGCCTCTGCCCTTGACAAAAGGGAAGCAGGTGCTGTGTTGTTGGAGCCACTGGATACATTCATGGAAAATCATGGGCTTTTGGTGGCACGGTCATTGTCGCAAGTAAATTGCAACAATCTGATAGTTCAAATTCTCAACCCTGGTCCTGCCCCTGTGGTTGTTAACAAGGATGTTAGAGTGGGCATGATCAAGCCAGTCACAGATTCTGATATTGTCTGTAGTATTGAATCCCCCAAGTCCAACAGACATGTACATGTAGGTCACAGCGAGTGTGCACATCTCATTGAGCTGATGTTGCAGAATACAGAGCACCTTTCCAGCCACCAGAGATCACAGGGGGTGGCATTGCTGCAGGAGTTTGAGGATGTCATTGCAAAATCGGATGATGACCTTGGACGTCATTATCGTTCCACACAATTGACACTGGAGATAACCAACCAATTCGTCAACATGCAAGAAGGCTCCCATTTCATCAGCACAAAGAAGTGAGTGAGTTAGTTAATGGCATGTTATCCAGGGGAATAATAGATGGTAGCGACAGTCCTTGGGCATCACCTGTGGTTCTTGTAAGGAAAAAAGATGGGAAGACGAGGTTTTGTGTGGACTTTCGTAAACTTAATGACTGCACACGCAAGGATGCCCAGCCTCTGCCGAGAATTGATGAATCATTGGATGCTTTGGGTGGTGCATGTTTTTCTCAACTTTAGATTTGGCCAGTGGGTATTGGCAAGTGGTGATGGACCCCAAAAGTAAAGAAAAAACTGCATTTACAACACCTTATGGGCTATACCAGTTTTGGGTCATGCCATTTGGCCTATGTAATGCCCCAGCTACCTTCCAAAGATTAATGGAGCGGGTATTAAGTGGTTTGCATTGGACAGCCTGTTTAGTGTATCTGGATGATATAATCATATTTAGCAAAACTGTTGAACAGCATTTGGTATTGCTAAGGATGTATTTTCTAGACTGAGGCAGGCTGGGCTTAAGGTTAAACCTTCCAAATGCCACCTTCTGCAGACAAGTGTACACTATCTTGGGCATGTACATGTAGTATCAGCTAAGGGCATCGAAACAGATCCAGGGAAAGTGAAATGTGTTTCCAACTGGCCTATTCCAACAACCTCTAAGGAATTATCATCGTTTTTGGGTATAGGCGTTTCATTAAAAATTTTGCACATGTGGCTGCTCCCTTGCATGCTTTAATGCACAAAGGAAAACCCTGGCAGTGGTCAACTGAATGTACAGAAGCATTCTTTGAACTAAAAAAGGAGCTCATTTCGGCCCCTGTCCTCATGTTGCCGGACTTTAGTAAGTCTTTTGTTCTTGATACTGATGCTAGTGGAGAGGGTTTAGGGGCAGTACTTTCACAAACTATCAATGGTAAGGAGCACGTAATTGCTTATGCAAGTAGAACACTCACACACACTGAAAAACGATACTGTGCTACTCGGAGGGAGATGCTGGCTTTGGTGTGAGTGTCTTGCCATTTTAGGCCTTACTTATATGGCAGGAAGTTTCTTTTGAGAACAGACCATAACTCTCTACGCTGGCTTCACAATTTTAAGGAGCCTGAAGGCCAGGTGGCTCGGTGGTTGGAAACCATGGCAGAGTTTCAATATGAAGTCATACACCGCCCTGGTAAGCAACATTCTAATGCAGATTCACTTTCTCGTGGACAGTGCCGACAGTGTGGTTTGGAGGTTGAATTGGAGACTGAGATGTTTCCAGTTTGTGAAATTCCTTGTTGCCAGCTTGGACAAACCAAGAGGTGGCAGACTTTCAGAAAGCAGATAGGGACCTACAGCAAGTTATTACCTGGTTGCAGTCTGGTTCAGTACCCCAACGATGTCCAAAGGATTCGACTTGGCAACTCCAATCCCTCTGGACTCAGTGCAAAAACCTGTTGCTGAAAGATGGCATTCTCTACAGACAGTGGGAGGATATCCCAGGAGGTGGTCAAGATTGATACTTGCAGTTAGTTATCCCCCCTGCACACATACCAGGGATCATGGTTGGGTTGCATGATTCACACATAGGGGGTCATATGGGGGTCAGGAAAACCTTGGAGGAGATCCGTAGGCGGTTTTATTGGCCTGGGCAAAAACGTGATGTTGAGAAGTGGTGCTCTAACTGTATTGCATGTAGCTCCAGAAAGTCCCCTCCAAGGAATAAAGCACCTCTTGAAGTCAGCCATGCAAGTCGACCTTTGGAGGATAACGATGGATATAATGGGTCCCCTACCAGAAACACCTCGAGGTAATCGCTATGTACTTGTAGTTGGTGACTATTTCACAAAATGGAAAGAGGCATACCAACTACCAGATATGGAGGCATTGTCTATAGCTAAGGTGTTGGTTAGTGAATTTATCTGTCGGTTTGGTGTGCCTGATTCAATTCATACAGATCAAGGAAAGAATTTTGAAGCGAAAGTGATACAAGAGATATGTCACCTTCTTGGAGTTACAAAGACAAGAACAACACCCTATCATCTGCAGTCTGATGGACTTGTTAAGAGATTTAATAGGACCCTACTGGAGATGCTCAGCACTGCAGTGGCTGATGAACATGACTTGGGACCTTTCTCTCCCAACGATACTTCTGGCATATAGAACTAGTGTCCAGGAAACTACTGGAACCACACCATTTCAGCTCATGTTTGGGCGCAACCCCCATCTCCCTGAGGACATTCTGTATTCACTACCTGTTGCATCACATGATTCAGTAACTCAGTATACCAAAGTTCTCAAGGGCCGCCTTCAAAGATTTTGCCAGGCTGTGCTTAAGCATGTTCAGCAAAAACAGACCTGTCAAAAAGATGTGTATGACTGTGGTGTGAGAGGTAGCTCCTATGGTGTTGTTGATCTCATTCTTCTTCACTCCCCTGCAGTACCAAGAGGCAAGTCGCGAAAATTGCACAAACCATGGCAGGGGCCTTACAGGGTGGTGAAGGCTATTTCTCCAAGTGTGTATCGTATTGTGGATTGTGCTCGACCACGATGTAAACGTGTTGTTCATTTTAATTGCCTCAAGCCAGCACCTCTAGGCAAGGTACCAATTGCTGAGAGAGTGGTGAATCAGGAAGAGCATATGGAGCACAGTGGAGACACTGCAGAGGAAGATGAAGAGGCAGGGCTTGAATTCACTGAGATGGACTAACCTGTCATCATCCCGCAAGATATAGTAGAGGCCAACTAACCACCGATTGCAGTTCTTCCTACACCACCTGTGATTGATGCTCCCTACCAACATGCCGTACCACCAAATGCAGCCCTCCTGATACCACCTGAGACCAATAACCACAGAGATGCAGTACCAGCAGGGCTTCGACGATCATCGAGGAAAACAAAACCACCTGAACGTTATGGGAACCCGATTACTCTTTCAGATGTGTGGACACATCTAATTGAAGAGGATGCAATGTAGTGTCCCAGGCTGGCGCCTGAAAACATCTGACTGTCTGATGGACTCTGACCCAAATGTTTGCGCATGTGCATATGTGTGTATAAATGCTGTACCTGTTGTACTATCATTGTCTTTCTGATCTGGTCTCTATTTGCTGAGTCAGGGGTCACTACAGTACTTATACAGTGGCATGGGCACGGGAGGTTATTTATATATTCATGTCTCGGAGTTATAGGTTAATGAACGAGAAATGTGCTATTACTTTGCACAGCTGTATCTCCGTAACGGATCAAGTAAAAATTAACGAACAGTACAAATCAATAGGTACAGGATCCCTCTACGTACGTACCAAAATCGAAGTGAATTGAATTTTCCTGCAGAAAGATATGGCGGATTTGAACCCCAAGGGGTATTGGTCATTGTAACACTGGCATGAAGCTAATGCAAGAGCCCATAATCGATTATACCAGAGAGAAACGGTGTAGTATGAAGTGTTGAAAATAGTACTTTACAAGAAACAATAGTTAGTTAAGTACCGCTTACAGTTCGGGATGTGTAGCGATTTCAAAGTGAATCATATTTACAACTATATATAAATTATAATAATAATTTTATACATGGGACAGTGTCCAGCTAAATCACCCTTATGGTACTTTTTCAAAATTTCCAGAACAAGCAAAAGAAAAGTAACGCTCGCATTGAAATGTATGGCTAATTATAAATTCAGTACCTAATAACTTTGTGAGGGATAGTCCGATTTAGGATGCGTAAGGACCATTTGACAGAAGCTCATGGGTGTTCAAGGAAAATCAAAAAATTAAAATTTGAAAACTTGAAAAACTAGCCAGAAGGGTGATTTAGCTGGACACTGTCCCATATACGTGATATGTCCCAAATGGTGTTCTTGGGAAGGCAACCATTCAGTCTCATAGCCAGCTTGTCGACAATAGAGTGGCAATCTACATTTTAAAGAGTTATTAATCAAAATAGTAAGTAAACACCAAATTGACCAATGCTTTTTGAATAGCCCTTCTCCGCATAATACATTAATCGTCTTGTGCCTTACGTACCGCACGTTGTGTAAACCAACGTGGTACGTTTTGTAAACCACAAGGCAATGTATATATGATGCGGAGAAGGGCTATTCAAATAGCATTGGTCAATTTGGTGTTTACTTACTATTTTGATTAATAACTCTTTAAAATACAGATTGCCACTCTAGCATTGTGCTGCGTGCTGTTTAACAACTATCGCATATGCGTGCTGTGCAATATCGCTTTATTCTACAAACATACTTTTTGGCAATCTTGAATCAAAGATATTTACCTTGTTCTAGCTGTAACTACCGTCAAGCGCTCAACTTATATACGCGCATGTGGTCCAATTGTGGTCCACATGTGCGGGTCTACGTACTACTGCAAAACTGCAACGGCTACGGGAGTTATGGATGGGAACGCCCCCGTGAACAAGTATTGTTATTACAAAACATTGAAACTTTAAATCTGCGTAATTCAAAACTGGTTTGGCGTGGGGTCAAAAAAAATTGAACTATATGTATAGGTACATGATTGACATGCTAGCTGTTGGATATGTACATCAGTAAAAGGCAATGGTATACAACTGCTCTTACCAAGGCTTGATGCACTCTGGTTATCAATGGCATTCTTTGACAGGTCCAGGGATTCCAACTTGGTATTGACTTGGACACCTTTGATCACTTGTTCTAATCCCTCTGGTTGTAGTCCACATTTCCTGAGGTCCAGTTTCTTAAGACTGTTATTTTCCTTCAACATTATACCTGTGTAGAGAGGGACAGCAAGATTCTCACATGGCTCACCACACAAGCTGCTAATATATTTAGTTCAGAAGGGGGTGGGGTACCAATACACTCCCCTCCTCCCCACCTTCTCATACTCCTAAACTTTGTTGTATGTCAAAGTACATCAGGATATTGAAGATGACCAATCAGATCAGCACATAGAAGCATACATCCTCAGAAGCATACATCCACATGTACACTGCAAACAGTGCACATAGTGGTGTGACTTACACACATGAACACACACATACACGTGTACACAGATGGAATAGCAGTATACATGTAGTGTACTCCTGGTTAATCACATGATTATTCATCCATTATGTCAGTTGGTCACATGAGTATGAGTTATGAGTGTGCTGTTTCTGGGATGATCAGTACATCAGTTAATCACATGATTATTCATTCACCATTAGTGGAATAGGTGACATTTAATTACGCCATGTGAGAATGGCTCCATTGGTCTGGTTTGGATTGAACTGAGCATGTCCAAACATATGCAACATTTAACGGCATCAAACTATTGTTTCCATGGCGTTAGCCTCTGTTGTTATTATATCCCCAAGTGCAGTTTAAAATCACCTGTAACCAACCACCCAAGCTAAGTAAGATTGTAACCAAGGCAACAATTGTGACACCTGCCTTGATAAAAGCTTCTCATATCAAAAGCGATAATTCAGACCAGTTTAATAATTGCATTCAAAACTGACATAGTAGACTTCACAATTTAAGCACATGGCCACTGGAACAGTACTGTACATGTATTAGCACACCTACACTGTAATGATGCCCTAGCTAAAACCGCATAGCCAAAATGCTGGTACATATTGTATGTAATTGCCGTGTTTCTGAACCACACGCGTAGGATTAATTAATAGACAGAATTACGACAGTAGAGAACACATAGGAACGGACCAGAAAATACAGCGCACACCAAGAAAAATGAATGAGAAACACGTGCACTCAAGTGCCTTAAATGGGAAAAGATCAATGGAATGTGCATGATACAATCACTTATTAATTAACCACAACACCAGCCTTGAGGTTCCCAGGCCAAAAAGGATAAATTTCACTTGAGTTGTCTTGCTGACCTTCTGGGATTCCCAGGAGCATACTCCGTACCATTAGGAAGATGAGGGTTACGAATAGACTTCTTTAGTAGGTCTTGGGGCAAGAGAGGAATCTGAAATTCTGCGGTTACTGCCTTGCCTCCCTCTTCTGACTTGCTTATGTCCAGGGCTGGTTAGCTGCATCAATTTGAGCAGACGTTATCTTCTCCTTAAGAAGAATGTGCACGGCACATACGAAAAGAGCATAGTGGTGCAAATAAAGAGGTGGAAGATACCCTTGAATAAGAGGAATAGAATAAAAAAGAAGCCAATTCCTTAACCCAGATGCTTTCCAATAATTTATATGTAAAATACTTCTGGGGCAACGGCTTATTTCATGAGGTTACACGCTGCTTTATAAGCACTGCATCTCTCACTGAGGTCTTATTGCCCAAATAAAAAGGACATTTGTGATTGCTGATGATCTGAGACCGCTGGTATTTTCACGACAGCCAAATTGCAGTTTCCAGTGTGGAGGAAGAGGATGCTGGAGGTTCCCCAGGGTCTGCATCTTCATGCACACCATACCTTGGCCTGAGCTGCTCAATATGGCGTCGCCACGTACCCCCTTTTGGGAATACTCGAACATTCACACTGTGAGTCCCAAACACTTCAGTGACAACTGCTGGTCCCTGTCCCGCCTTGGACCACAATACAGCGCATAGCATGGGGCTCCAACCTTGAAAATGTGATGAACTGTTGCTTGCTGGTCACTCATTTCTTCCGCCTGTGATTTTGTAGCTTCTCTTGTGTGCTGGTGAAGGAAGAAGGATGTCAATTTTGTGCCTTATTTGGCGTCCATTGAGGAACTCGCTTGGAGAATATCCCACTGCCAGAAGAGTCCGACGGTACTGCATGAGAAACTCTTGAGGTGCAGTCTTTGGTGGGAGTGAGGACTTCACAAGAGCTTGTTTGAAAGTCTGTACAAGACGCTCCGCTGCTCCACTTGTAGCTGGGTGATAGGGTGAACCTGTGAAGTGAATAATGCCCCTTTCCCGACATCATGCCTGAAATCCTCCGAACAGAACGTTGTAGCATTGTCTGAGATGATTGTGTGCGGGTACCCAAAATGAGCAAAGTCCTGCTCCAGTAAGTCTGTGGTGGCTATGGTTGACGTTGAAATGGTAGGATGGATACATGGGTATTTGGAATCGCCATCCAACAGTACCAACCAGTTGGTTCCCAGGAAATTAACTACATGATCAACGTGGATTCTGCTCCACCATTTCTCTGGTAGCATCCACGGGTGATTAGCAGGCTTGGCTGGTTTGGTTTGGTGTTCTGCACAGGTTTGGCACCGATGACATTGGTTTGTGATGTCTGTATCAATCCGTGGCCAGTATACTACTGTGCGAGCCAGTTGTTTCATCCGTTGAATTCCAAAGTGACCTAAATGAAGACTTGTGGCTGAAGGCTGGGTGGAATAACAACTCTTGTCCCATGAAGGAGGCATCCACGCAATGTAGAAAGTGACACTGAAAGCTTCCTGAATTGTTCCACAGAATAGTCCTGCGCTTGGTCATCTGGCGTGGACTTTGTTGGCCATCCTTCCCTGCAGTATTGCATCACATTTGGAATTACTGGGTCCTTGGCAGACTCCTTGGTCAAAACACCAGGGATCAGTTGGGTTTAACTGGAGACTGATGGCTCTGATAGTGCAGACAGTGTCGACATCTGCCTCACTTTCCTCCCCATCAAAAGTGGCATCTGGCCTGCTGGAAGGCGACTGAGTACATCTGCATTGCCGTGATCTGCTGTTCTTCTGTACTCGATGGAATAGTTGTATTGGCTGAGCATCGGTGCCCATCTTGCTAGTCTGTTGGCTGCCAGTGCTAGAGTTGCATTAGGATAATGCTATCAGAGGTCTGTGATCTGTCACCAGGATCAAGTGTCGACCATAGAGAAACTGGTGAAATTTCTTGAGGGCAAAGTTAATAGCCAGGGCTTCCTTTTGAATTTGACTATATCGACGTTGCGTATCTGTGAGCGTCTTTTAAATGTTAATGATATGATGCTCACTGCCATCTCCATAGCGGTGGAATAGAACTGCTCCAAGACCAACTTCTTATGCATCGCAGGATACCCCAACAGGAAGAGAAGGATCAAAATGGACAAGAACTGTGTCAGCACAAAGCATGTTCTTCAGTGCCTGGAATGTTGCCTGCTCTTCAGCATCCCATTTCCATTGGATTTCCTTCTTGGTTAGCCAGTGGTGGTGGCCAGATTGGATAGGAACTTGTTGTAGAATTGGACAGGTCCAAGAAAGGAGCATAGACTTGTGACATCTGTAGGAGGTGGCACATTCACGACTGCATCAACTTTGTGTCCCTTTGCAATACCTTGGTTAGATATTATGAATCCCAGGTACTCAACAGATGGTTGTGCAAAAGAACATTTCTCCAATGGACACCTTAGTCCCTTTTCTTGTAGTCGCAAGAATAGTGCCCGGAGGTTTTGGAGATGGTCTGAAGCGGTGACACCACTGACAAGAATGTCATCTAGGTACACAATGACACCCTGAAGGTCGGCTGTTAGTTTGTCCTAAATATCATGGAGCAGAACTGATGCCAAAGGGAAGCATAGCAGCAATACGCTTCTATGGGTGCTAAGAGCAAGTCGTTTCTGACTTTCTGGGCCCATCTTGATTTGGTTGTATGTGTCTGCAAGATCAACCTTTGAAAATCCATAGCCACCAGACAGCTTCTGCACTAAGTCATCTGGAAGAGGCATAGGATAGCGGTTAGTCTCCAGTTGTGAATTGACCGTCACTGAATAGTCTCCACACACTCGTATTTTGGCTGGTTGACCCGGGGCACATTTCTTTTGAATTGGGATGACTGGTGTACCATAATTGTTGAACTGAATGGGCTTCCACACTCCTTTCACAATTCCTGCATCATAAGCTTGGTTCAGGTCATCCTGAATTGCAAATGGAACTGGACGTGGCTTACAGAAAATTGGTGCAGCATCCTCCTTGTATTTCATCTCAAGTTTAAACCCATCCAAACAGCTAGCTCTTGTTTGCAGAGATTCGGACAATCTTCACATAGTCCTTGACATGCCTTTTGAAGGGCTACATTCAGCTTGAGGTTCTCGAAGATAGGTTTGACTGATCTGTGGTCACTATGCCTGTCTTTTTTGAAGGGACCTTTGCTCCTAGAATGGCTTGAACATTTGACACCAAGCTTGACAATGGCATTCCGGCCTAGCAAGTTCAGTGATTGGTGAATTGGTGACAGTGAAGGAGAGGGATGTGAGAGTGTCGTCCTTTGAATCTTCTCCCTGCAGTGAGGTGACAGCTTCAAAGGTGCCCAGGGTGTGCAGAGGCTGGCCCTTGACCACCTCATAGAGACATATGGGCCGCTTGAGGGAAGGTTTCCCGAGTTTCACCCTGAAGTCATGAGAGCAGAGGTTGTCTGCCGCACCGGTATCCACTTCAAAAAAGAAGTTCTGATCCAGAATCTCAACCTGCTGTTCGAGTGGTGGAACTGTATCGATACTGTTCACTATTTTAATCTCACGTTTGGTGATGGTCTTCAGAGGTTGGGAACCTTTTCTCTTCTGGAGACATGTACTCTCAATATGTCCCAGTTTCTTACAGAAGTGGCAGATGCTTGTCTTGAAAGGACAGACCTTTGAGTATATTCTGTCTTGCCACACCTGGGACAGAAAATCTCTTTTCCTTTGAATGCAAGACTCAGAAATTGGGTTTGGTAAGGCTTCTTCTTAGTACCTTGGATCTTGTGGACAGATGTCTGTTTAGCCCCATAGACTGTTTCTGGCAGAGCCTTCGGCCTCCACTGCTGTCAAAATAGCCTTGGCAAAAGTGAGTTCACTGTCCTTCACCCTGAAGAGAGCCTTGAGAATGGCTTCTTTATAGACCGAGCACATGAAGCGTGTGCGCATTGCTTCATCAAGAGGGTCTTTGGTGAAAGGGAAATGGCACGTTACAGCGTCTTGCCGAATCCTTGCGGCGAGTTTGTGAATTGTCTCCCCAGGCTTACGCATTATCTTGGACCAGAATTTGAAGTGCTCTCTGACTATGTACCTTGCCGGATCGAATTGGTTCTTCATGAAGTCAGTGATCTCATCGATTGTGAGTTCGTTGATATCTTTTGGTGGTGACTGTTGCGAAGCGAGGTTACACAGCAATTTGTAGATTTTCTTAGATTGGCTCGTAATGAAAACCTGCGCGGTTTTGTCCTCCGGTACCAAGTTCGCTCCAATAAAAGTGTTGAACCGTGCCAGATAATCGGTCCATAACTCAGATGTCGAGTCAAACGGTGGGAAGCTAGGGATGGGGGTTGCGGACATGGGCTTACTCAGTCCTTTGGCAATTGCTGCGACGAGTGCTTCTAGTTTGCTCTTGATGTGAGTCCATCTGCCGCTGGAAGAGCTTGATAAGTTCAACTAGTTCTGCCATGAGAGATTGAATCTACTACTACGCCAATAAATCCTGTCCTGTTTCTGAACCACACACGTAGGATTAATTAACAGACAGAATTACGACAGTAGAGAACACACAGGAACAGACCAGAAAATACAGCGCACACCAGAAAAATGAATGAGAAACACGTGCACTCAAGTGCCTTAAATGGGAAAAGATCAATGGAATGTTCTAGAATGTGCATGCTATAATGCACTTATTAATTAACCACAACACCTCCCTGCCAGCCTTGAGGCTCCAGGCCAAAAATTGTATCATATACATGTACACTACACTATGTTTAAAGTATGATTGCAATATCTCGATGATAATCACGATTATCTTCTGGATTTAGAAGACTGCAATTTTATCACGATAATTTCCACCTGATATCATTCACACAACATCATTTTTAAGGTATACTTATACCAACACTTTGTGGCAATGATTTCTAGGTGCAACATAATAATCCACATACATGTACTAGTGATTATCAATAGGGAGCTTAGAGTACAAACATTGCACAGGCATGACTCCTTCACACATATACGAGTAAAGCCATTGGGTACACCCACCTAGACATGTAATGAGATGAACTTTCACATCACTGCCATAACCACACACCCAATAAAATACACATATAAAGTGTTGCTGTGGTAACCACGGCTTTAGTCTAGCTGTTGGATATGGCATACAAGGCAATGGTATACAACTGCTCTTACCAAGGCTTGATGCACTCTTATTATCAATGGTGTTCTCTGACAGGATCAGTATTTCCAACTTAGTATTGACTTGGACAACTTTGATCACATGTTCTAATCCCTCTGGTTGTAGTCCACATTTCCTGAGGTCCAGTTCCTTAAGACTGTTATTTTCCTTCAACATTATACCTGTGTACAGAGGGACAGCATGACTCTCACATGGCTCATCTCGAAAGGGAGGATGCAATGGGGGAGGGTAGTTGGGAGCACTACTACTGCTCTTACCAAGGCTTGATGCGCTCTTTTTATCAATGGTGTTATTTGACAGCATCAGTTTTCCCAACTTGGTATTGACTTGGACACCTTTGATCACTTGTTCTAATCCCTCTGGTTGTAGTCCACATTTCCTGAGGTCCAGTTTCTTAAGACTGTTATTTTCCTTCAACATTATTCCTGTATACAGAGGGACAGCATGACTCTCACATGGCTCACCACATAAGCTGCTAATATATTTAGTTCAGAAGGGAGGGTACCAACACACCCCCTCCCCAATGTTCCCTTACTCCCAAACCTTGTTGAATGCCAAGTACATCAGGATATTGAAGATGACCAATCAGATCAACTCTATGCTGCACATAGAATCATGCAACCTCACAAGCATTCATACATCTACATGTACAAACAGTGCACACAACACATGCACACACTCCAACACAAACACAAACACACACACATACACACAAGCACATCTCATTATCTCATGTAGAGTCATGTGGTATGCCCACACTGGGGGTGAGCCATAAAGGTAAAAATACATGTCTGGATTTAGAAAACTGCAATTTTATCATGATAATTTCCACCCGATATCATTCACACAACATTATCTTTAAGGTATACTTATACCAACACTTTGTGGCAATGATTTCTAGGTGCTACATAATAATTTCAATTACTAGGGTCCACTGGGGAGGGTGTAAGGGGGTCTGCATGCTCCCTAATGGGTGTCTGGGGAATACTCCCAGACGATTTTGAAGTTAGATGATACACACTTCTGGCTAATGAATTTAATTATTCAATTGCAGTAGAATGTACACTAAGTGCAGTTAGTTAGAAATCACCATTCCCCCATCTCCTTCATCACTTTACTTCCAGCACATTTGGCAACAAGACGACAAAGAGTACATCTAACGGCGATAGGGCAAATACTCCATCTTTCTTTTTAAGTGCAACAAGTGAAGCACCAAAAAAGAATGGACGAACAGGGACAGGTGTTTTACCCTCGAGAACATGGTTGAAAAAAGCAGAACATGAAGCACGAAGGGAACTGGAAACATTTCCAAAGGCCCAATAAGATCTTTGAGATGTGGTTGCAATGGCGGTGTTGACAGCTGCAAAGTTGACTGGGGCAGCTGCGATTAAAAACTGAGCTGCAACAAGGCATCTTGTGAATCAAACTGTAGAACTGGCTGCCCGGGAAGCTGATACTGAATGTAGATTGTGACAGCTTCCATGATTAAGAGGATGGCAACTAGTGCACGGCCACTTCACTCTCGCACATACACAACGCTTACAGTGAGCACTATTTCCATTACAATTACAGCAATGAGACTTACCATGCTGTGTTAGTGTTTGCGAACTTTGTGGGCGGGGCTGGCTGGGGCTAGACATGTCTATGAATGCCTAATGTGGTACCCTAATCAAATGTGGTGCAAATTGTTACTAGTTATGTATTATTATTATACACAACAAACTAAGGCATGGGACACTCCAACGGTCTAGACTCCATGGTCTCAGCTGCGCCGTTTCAGTACTGGTCATCACTACCGACATGCTGCTCTATACGACATCATCCATCGAGCCCTGACCACTTTCCACATTCCATCCAGACTATGCTTAGACCGCTTTGATGGTAAGCATCCTGATGGAATCACGATGGTTCCATGGAAGAGCAGAAACCTTTTGGTTTGGAATGCCACAGTCCTCTATGGCAAAAGGCACTGTTGTTAGTCAGGTGGAGAACCTGAAAAAGGCCAAGTACTTTTATTTAGAGGGACACCCAGGCATATGTTTCACGCCCCATTGCCTTTGAAACATCAGGAGTACACATGTACTTGGTCCTCTTTCCCTGACCTTACTAAAAGAGCTAGGTGTGGTGTTTAATGTAACAACACATACATGAACATGCAAATGGTCACACCCACCCACATAAGTACATTAGCACATACTAACACATCATCCACCAATGTGTACATATGTCTGTGATTTTATAGTGCACACCTACACTGCACAGATATCTATTGGCTTACACCCCCCCCCCCACCCCCCCCCCCCCCATCCCCCGCAGTGAACGGTCATTTCTATTGGACAGACAGACCCATTAAAATGGGCCAATCACATACATGGGTACTACTAGAACAGCTCACCTAAAAGGGATGCCATGGGAGTTGATATGGTGTTTCCTGATAATGACAAGCTTGTGATATGATGAAATGCTTTTCCTTCTTCAACCAAGAACATCATCTTCATACACTCATCAGTCAGATGACAAAATCCCAAATCCACAGTCCACAAAGTGGAGCTGTTTGCAATGCAGTACCCCAGTACATACAGATCAAATGGATTCAACCTAGTCCATGAACAGTCAAAGCTTTGCTCCTTATTTCCCACCAACCTCTGAATGAAGGAGGGGTTCTGGGTTTCAAACATCCAATGCATATTTTCAATCTTCCTCTGTTTGTCACTGGTCTCTAATGAAATGACCATGTCTGCAAGGCCATCAACATCTTCAGATGATGTCAGGAATGTGGTTAAACCAGCCATAAAGCGTACAGTCATAGCCATGATGGGTTTGCTTGAGGCATCTTTCACAAAGGCCCTCTGTTCCAATGAAGGTAAAGATAAGACATGCCATGCAGTTAGGAACGCCTGGAGAGTCTTGTGTATAAAGTTGTAAGAAGCTGCAGAGGTCTTCAGGTACAACTGTGGTACCTTCTGGAGGAGACCTGAGAGATATAAGCAGTGAGTGTAGGTATAGGTGGGGGAGAAGGGGTGGAGGGGGAGAAATCTGTGGGGCAAACCCAATTTCCTGCACCGCTGAAATTTGATTATGTTGGGAAACAAAAATAATTGACATGGCGACACCTTCAATTATAAACAAACAAATGACAATGTGTTCAAATGTTGAGACTGATGATGTAATGTGCTTCAATCCCATAATTGCCCCTCCTAATTATTGAACCATAATGCTTGGCATTGGTATTGGAAGGACATGTAATGAATGCCACTATTAGGAAACCAGTGGAGTCAGATGTGGTTTGTACTTGGTTTTTGTTCATGGGATTCATGAGGTTAATGACACACTGATCACATGCCTACATGTGTAGACAAAAATGTTGTTTTAACCTACATGGAGCATTCAGTTTCAACGTTTGGTCCTCACATTCAATGGTGTAAAAACATTTGAACTCGAATAATGTAACATTAATACATAGAGCATCATTATAAATTCACTTATATAGTGAAGTGAATAATAGTTGCCCTTTATATTGGTAACAAAGCAGTTAAAGTTTGGAAATCATGTGGTAATGCTCTTAAGGTCAACATTTAACCCCAACACGAACAATTAGGCAGTGGTGTGGGAGCTGAAGCATTAGCCGCAGCCAAGGCTGTTGTACTGTTAGGTCGAATTTCAAATGTAATTAGTTATAATTATTCATGACTGGCCTCGTGTGTATCATTGCTAACGGTGACTTCGGCTAGCTTACCCGCACAAACACACCAACCATGATTGTTCCCCTATCCAAACAGGAGCTTTGGTGTTAAGGTACCCGTACAACATAGCGTACAACCGTCATGGTTTGACAGGAGGCCTTGGCTGCATTACATTGTGTTGTGTTATACATGTGGGGGGGGCGGAGGGAGTAGTCAATGAGTTCGAACGACCCCCCCCCCCCCCGTTCCCAAATCGAAGTCACCTTCATCGTTGAGTTTAAATCATGATACTTCGTGCAGTGCATGGAGGAAGGGGAGAGGGTTGACTCCCTTTGGGACCCACTAAGTGTCTTTTTGCATAGGCTTTGGAGTTTTTCAACCCAAAAAGTGTTGGCTCATGGGCGGTACCCCAAACCCCCTTGGGGGAGCTAACAGTGCTCTCCTATACCCCCTGGCTGGGCAGGAGGGGTACCCCCTTCCTCACCCATCCCTTTATGACCTGCCCCATCCCCGCCCCCAAGCCTCTGCACTTTATATCCCTGCCTACGCCCCTGTACAGACTGCATACCTAAAGTTTCAATGGTTTCCGGCACATCATGGAATATCAGCTGGTCCTTCAGTGTGCCCTGGTAGGCTAGCCTTGCAACTGGTATCAACTGGGAGACTGTTGTTGGTGATAGACCTTCAAAACACCTCACCTTTGGTACAGCCATAACTGTGAGGAGACAGAGGGAAAAGGAATACCTCTCCGTACATATGTGCAGATGCACATGCATGTAAGTATATCAATGCATCTGAAGTTAAGGCCGTATGTAATGGCCTTAGCTTCAGTGTAAAGAACATCAAGGGTGAAGCTGAGAGGTTAATGGACAACATGTCTACTAGAACATCTCAATTCATTAAATCATGACAAAATCCTCTCCATTATTACAGGCTATACCAAGTCATATTACACAGGGGTGGATACAGGGTTTTCTAAAAGAGGGGGTTGGTCAGGTCAGGTCTGATACAAAAAGTGAGGGTCCCCAACCCCCCCCCCCCCCCACCCCCCCCCTGTATCCACTCCTGCTACAGTTAATGATGTCAGCACCAGACTCACATGTTTCAGTCATATTTCTCACAATGGTGGACAGATATGGTTCTTCTCCCAACACCTCCAGGAACACCTGGTACACTGAAGGGTCTGTGGTCACCTGAGCTTCCACTGCATTGATGAGGACTTCATTCTTTTCCTTTGTGGTCAGATCTCCCTGTTGTACCTCATCCCTCACACACTGAGAGATTACGTCTCTGGAGCATAGTGAGCCAGCAACACGAGCAGGATCCTGAATAGTGCCCACCAGATCTCTGTAATGCTTCTTCAGTAAATGTACTGTCGGGAGATTGTGTGACCACGTGAAGTAATACCTACAATGCATATCATTGCATTATAAGTGAGAAGCTATACTTTGCTTTAAATATGTTGGTAACACAGGGACCATAGCAGTAAAGGTTACATAATTACATTGTCCTCCATTGGATAAACCATCATGGATTACAGCACAATGCAAAGAGAACACCATATGCAGTATGCATATACAGGATCAACGCAACCATTGAAGTGAGCAGACTATATACAAGTACCTGTAAGAATCTACATGTACCTGTTGTTTGTGAGGTCTTGTGTTTGGTCTTTGCCTCATGACGCTTCAGTAGTGTGTTGGTTAGTGCTATGTATACCTCAGTCAGGGTCTCGGGTGGTTTCCCCTTGTACTCCCTAAATAGCTCCACAACAATGGCACAGTTGATGGGAACATACATCAAACTGCGGATATGGGGACGGCACTCAAGGTAGGAGTTGAAGCTTTCCAATAGTCCAGAGTTGTACTTCAGAGAATGCTCAATGTACTCTTGGATCTCCCCCTCGCCAAAGCCAACCACTTCAATGTACTGAACCTTTGGTCGATATCTGCATAGCTTATAAAGGTTCCTGTTGGCTGAAGGTCTACTGGTCACCAGTACCGTAAGCTCAGGTAGCTCCTTCCCTTTTATGATGTCAGCAATGATTGACCTATCTCCAATTTGGTGTTCTGGTGGCAGTTCATCATATCCATCTAGAATCATCAACACCTTCTCTCCCAGAGTAGTGGTCATCCACTCTACAACTGACTGCTGTATGACTGAACTAGGATGATGTATCAGCTGAGATATGGTGTCTGCTCTCTGCACCCTCTCATCTCTCAAGCGCACCACAATAATCAGATGGAAGTGTTGAAGGATTTCACCCTTTCCCCAACGTCGTGCCAGCTGCCATGCTAAGGTGGACTTGCCAACACCAGGAATTCCTTCAACAATCATTAAGCTAGCCAATGCCCCATCCTCAAACCTGCCAATCTGGATATTAAAGGAGCTATGTCTTATGGACATACATGAGTGTTTAATACTGACCTGTGTTATTTCTATGGACTGTCTCATTCTCTTTACAATCTTCAGGTTCCCTTCTATCATAGCCTTGGTACAGGCTTCTTCATCCGTAAAATCTTCCACCTTCAGAACTGTTTCCAGTTTGATGTACTCTTGAAAGCGAATAGGTGGCCACTGGTCTTCGCACAGCGGTCTGACATGATAGGAAGCCTGCAGAAAATTTCTGTACAGCTCCACCACCTTCGGCACTATGGGATTAAAAAACAGCACTTCACTAGTTCATAGGCACAAGGCATGTCGCCCGCCCAATTTCGGACTTCTGCATGCAGGCTTACCTGTACCGGTATTGCTGTCCGTACTGCTCATGGTTATATACGGTCGGGTGTCCCAGCCTTTGGTCGAAAGGTACAATGACACTGTGCGGTGATTTAATAACACTGAATATCAGGCCAAGACCATGTATGGATGTTCAGGGGTGCGGAGGCGTTACCGTTACGCCTATGACGATCGTACCGTATACTTCTATCACTGGCGTTACGCACCTTATTTTGGAAACAATACACGATCGGGTGATATACGCTCTAATTGGTGTATCCCAATTGCTATAAACTTCTTCGGCGTTACGGCTGCGATATCAAAAGCGTATCGGCAAGTGAATTAATTGTGTGTGGTGCTGAATTTGGTTGTTACGATAGAACACACAAGGCCTTAGTAAGAGTGGGGCTTGGGGGGGCTTAAGCCCCCCCAAATTTTTGGTCCAGCATATTATTTATATTAAAAAGGATACACGTTGATGTTATAGTACGCGCGGTAACACAAATTGAACACATTCCGGTATTGCAAGCGGCCCGTATTGTATGCCATAATTCAAGCCGCCACGCTGTGTTTGACCGTTTAATATGTAACCGCCCATGGTTGAACCGACGGTGTCCTTGCTGAGTTCGAGAGCTACCTTCGTTCTTTGGAGCGATCTCATACCTGTCCGATCGGTGCGTGTAGGCTGGCCACCTCACGGTACCTGGCACCTTTGGCTGAAACCCTAGCCTTGATGATTCGTGGTGCGCTCTTATTTGGAGACGGACACCTGGATGGAAGGATGATGTGGACAGGTGACAAAGCGGAAAAGTTGACTTCGGGAGTGGCTCGAAAAGAGAGGAATTCCCTCTGCGGATTAGGGCCACGAAAGAGGGATATTACTTGGAAGCTGCCTCGGAGGACCATGTGGAACTTTCTTTTCTCAAACCACGGAAGTCTAACGAGGCTAGACCTTGGAACATTGTCCGGGAGCGCACACGAGGACTGCATTTGCTGTCTTTTGTGTAGATGGTGTGTACGTACATAAATGGTCAGTATAATAGTATATAATAGATTACATAATATAGAATGTACATTTAAGTGTCATACTCAAGATCATGAATATTAATTAGCCCCCCCAAATTTTTGTGATTGACTACGGCCATGACACACTCATTCTCCCATCGACACAGAACTCCTAGCTCCCTAATTTGCATTGACTGAATATGAGTTTAATATGAGTGATACAAAAATGCGGGTAAATATTATGTATTTTCAAATAAATGAGGCCAGTGTTGAGTAATGAAGTCATTATGTTGATGTTTCGTTAATGCTGTGTAGTATTTTCGATGAGGCCATGTCCTAATGCTTCATTGTTATTTGCTGTGTCAGATTCCATGATTGTTTTCCACTCTTTCTATTGTATAGGATTATTGTGCTCTAGTACTCAGGAGTTGAAATTGTTGTGTGTTGCTTGGGCTGTTGTGTTACAAAGCTTAGTTGTAATTTTCGCAGACGACTGGGTCACGTGCTATTATTTTAATAAAATGGTGGTTGCTGCTTTCAATTGTGAGATTTGTGGGAAAGCTTTTGAGTTCTAGTCAAAGTACGAAAGGCACCTAAAACCCCAACTCCATCTGGATAATGAAACAAGACTCGAATGTTGTAAACTCGTGGAAAGGGAACGTATTTCGCGCATGGATGGCTTGTTGAAACAGGTTCATCTGAAGCCACATCGCTTCCGAAGGATGATGGCGACACTCCTAGTACAGATGAGGGTAAGCCTGTCGTCCTGATGTGAAAGAAAATTAAAGTTGGTATACTATAGACGAAGTCGGCGGCGAGCTTTATTTAAGCATCATCCTATGCGACCTTCACCTCGACGGGCGGTACGAACCATTTATGTTAAAAACTGCAGCG
Source organism: Eunapius fragilis (assembly GCA_963681505.1). NCBI lineage: Eukaryota > Metazoa > Porifera > Demospongiae > Spongillida > Spongillidae > Eunapius > Eunapius fragilis. The sequence goes on along the minus strand of OY811972.1, from coordinate 16,961,472 downwards.
ATGGCGTATCTCATTACTCACTACCCTCGACCAATGGTTTGGGAATTTTCCGTTTTGTGTGATGTTAAGCATGTTGCTTCACAGGGACACAAAAACCTGGCGTTTATCTTCTACACACTTCGGTGTCTGTGCGCATCCCTTCCAAGTGTAACCACAATGGTGAGGCAACGTCTCCATCAAGGATTTACAGAACCTACTAGGGTAAGCTATGCATGAACTCTTTATGGCATAATTCATACCATCGGACAGGCATTTACAGATATTCGAGAGCTGTCCAAATGAGCAGCATTTGTTCATCATAGCAGATGTGTAACGGATACAAGTTACAAGTGTCACAGTCATCCTCCCACAAGCCAACACATGGATAGGGCACATCTACTAACCCACTGAGGATGGAAAGTCACTTGTTGCACTTGCTGAGGAGGTAAATTTATGCAAATGTTGTTACTGGACAGGACTACATAGCATTTACAACACCACACCAACTGAAGACCAAGTCTGTGTGTTGTGATGGCGTTCCGGTTGTCATGGTACCATTGATCTTGGCTCCAGTAATCTGTTTTTTATGCGACAACCCACGTGCAGCACAGATATGCAGCCATCTAGGATCTTCTACTTACAGGTTCTGTCAGGTGTGTATGGTAAGTGGTATTAAAGGTATAGATAAAAATGGCATCCTTGTTCTATTTCAGGCTGACTCAAGGGATGACCATATATGTGTTGGTATGAGACGGAGAAGATGTGACACAATTATGCTACAGCAAAAAATCATGGCTGCATTTCTGCCTTCCCAACATCTGGTCGAATTAAGAAAATGTTTACCGATATTGCTAAGCACTACAAGTCCTTCGTTGGTAGAGATTTTAAAGCATTTGCACAGTTAGCTCTCTTCGTGCTGTCTCCTTGTCTCCATCAGAAAAAGAAGTTTGGCTAGCCTTGTCTAAGGTATACACATTTACACATTTCATGCTTATATTTACTACTCCCTTATATGCACAGGATGGCGTATTGTGGGAATTTCGATCCAGAAAAGATGGCACCCAAGACTATCTGTATGGTGTGGAGTCCAAAAAAAGATAAAAATATATATGAACACTGCATATGGCAAGTTAATTTATTTCTCTCTGTACTTAATACATTGTCGAATCATTGTTTGATAGCAATCCAGTTCAGCAAAATGCAGTCCTAAGTCCACACCACCACAACATACTGTGTTGTGCGTCACATGGAACCTGTTGTCACACCTGATGGAGTGCCACTCCTAACTGAACGTGTCAGCCCTTTGATGACACGAACAAGTATTGTGAGGTTCATCCCTTCAGTACAAGTCGTCAGATCTGTTTCTGTTGTACTTCAATGTGATCATGGATATAGACTCCAGCACTACAACAACTGTTGAACGACAGCAGGTCTCTGTCACAAAAACTATTTTTCAACATGATTGGAACAATGACCTGTATTATTTGAATGTGTATTGTATGCACACAGACACGTGATGCTTGTTTATGTGTATGTTCTGTGTTTATTAATTGTGACTTCATGTGAGTCAGGAAGGTATATATATAGGACGAGAGGAATACATAAAACGCTGCCGTATCGGATTTTTCTTATGACTTGCTTTACGGCAAGGTTCACGCTCCTGAATTGGCTACCGATACGCCAAATAATCTTACGTAAAAAAAAAAAAAAAGCGGTGCCGATCGGCGATGATACGTCACTATGCTCAGCACGTTCACGTCACGCCAGTGTATTCGCTTCCGATACGGACTCAAATTGTTGGCCGTGTAGTTTTACGACGTCTGAGATCGAGTTGAGCAGCTGGCCATATGTCTTGTAGCTTTTGCTCATACCTCGCTCTCCTCTGGGCCGCGTACGAAGCCTAGCTCAGCGATTATGTCCCCACATGCTATTTTTCTTCACTTCCCTAGGTCCAACCTGTCATGTATGATGATGTCACACCAGGATTAGGATTGGGACTGATTGGTGACCTCCGTACTGGGACACATGAAGGATCCTTCCCTACTCCAAGGGCTGTCACGTGGACCACCATGTACACCAATGATGGCCAAAGAAATGTTATGAGGCGGATGTCTTGAAGCATCAAAGAGTGAGCTCTACTTGAAATCAGCATTAAGAATACCAAGGCAGGCAGGCTCCAAATGGCTCAGATGTTGTACCTGTTGATGACACCACATTCTGCATGACCTACTCCATGGATCTCAACCATACCGCCGTCATCATGGACATATGTGATAGCCTTACGGAGCAGGGTCTGACCCCATCCTATACTCTGAAGCCATGATTGCTGCCTGTGTTTCGTGAGACGGTCAAGGCCGTAGCCCACAGACACCAAATGGTGGCTTGTTTCCCTGCCAAAGATATTTTCAAATTAGGCCATGGCCAGTGAGATGTAGCTACATGCAAAAGTACGGAAACAATTGATTTGACAGTTGACTTATCACCAATGTGCTGATTTCTGCCATACACCAGTGTAGTGATAGGTGTATAAATGTGTCTATTATATGTTATTCTGTATGAAGCATATGGGGCAGTGCAAGAGAAAATTAGGCTTTTGCAATTTTTTTCAAGTTTTCAAATTTAACAGTTTTTGGATACAGGATAGCACTCTCTACAAAACAGTTCTTACGCATCCAAAATTGAACAAGTAAATAAAACAATTCTCTCTGAGATAGTTGGTGGGATATAGGTTTTGCAGGCAAATAGTATACTGGTGTAAAAAGCAAGGAAACAAGTTTTATCAGAAGGGAAAATGTAATAGTCCTATATTTAGCACACTTCGACTAAGGCATATGCTATTTCTGTGCTAAATATACGACTATTACATTTTCCCTTCTGATAAAACTTGTTTCCTTGCTTTTTACACCAGTATACTATTTGCCTGCAAAAACCTATATCCCACCAACTTTCTCAGAGAGAATGTTTTTATTTATTTGTTTCCTTAATTTTTTTTAACACCCAAATAGGTACTTTTGCTTAATTAGACTTGATAAGACCGTATATAGGCTTTTAGGCTTTTGTGTATCAAAGCCTAAAAGCGAGTCTTCCAGCAAATTCTAAAGCTATTGGTGCAATTTTCATTTCTTAAAAGTGTTCCTGTCCCGAGTTATGAGTTCCCAAGAAGCAGACGACCCGCCCATTATTTTTGGAAGGGGAACGAGGACAGCAGTATTTTTCGTTCTCGACAACCACGGGGTTCTACGACGTGAAACAAAAACGAACCTACTCAGTTTTGACTTCTAGATCGATTGCCGTAACAAGTTAGACGATCCGATCGTCGGGAGCGAAGCTACGGTAGGTCGCGGGATTTTATTCATAGTCGGGGTCAAAACCTATATGGAAGTCTCTAGCGAGACTTCCGATAGTGTATCATAGAGCTACAAAGCGCTGAATTTTTAATTAGCCATACATTTCAATGGCAAGCATTACTTTCTTTTAGTTGTCTTGGAATTTTCTCAAAATCCTACATAAGCCCGAATTTTTCTTGCACTGCCCCATATACTAGTTAAAAAAGAAGTACTGACTGCACTGTTTATTGGGCAAGCACCAGAATGTTAGCGCCAGAATCAACTCATATCAAATTGCCTGTGTGTATTATACTAAACTTTTCTGGTTACAACTTTGTAACAGGGTGAAAGGCTTCTTCTAACTTCCATGACTGCAACAGGTCCAGAGACCACAGAGAAGAAAGGTGGTGGAGAGGCTTGTATGACCGCAGTTGGGGTTCCAATCGACAGACCTAACAACACAGAAGGTAGGGCTGGGGCCTGGATGACAAAGGGTGGGGTCACCACAGATACACCCACCAAACACGAAGAGTTGTGAAGTAAGTTTGTGCAGGCGCCGCTCCCACAATGACTTCCACTGGCCGCTGGACTACAACGGGACGCACAATGGAAGGAGCTGTGACTGAAGTGAAAATGTACATATGACAATTCTCATTCCATGCGTACAGGCTCTGAGCGACTGGGTCTCTACAGGCCTCAGTGTCTGGGACTCCAGTTCTATCGTCTTTGGCAGTTGCAGGTTTTCCATGGACATCAGACTCTCAATGGGCTTTTCTGCATCGGACGTAGCCTCCTCCCCAGACCCTGATGAGTTGGCATCTTCAGTCGAACTATCATCAGAGGACAAATGATCCAAGTTAATGCCTGAGCTAGTTCCATCTGTGGGAATATGACCACCACCTTCCTGGGCAGTGGGCTGGATGTGGAGGAAGGAGGTCTTGATGGTCACCACGCAGGTCTTGATGGTCACCACGCCCATCTCACTCGGCAGTCAATCGCACAAGCTATGGATCCTGAACTTGGAGGCCATGACGTTGGAGGTGACCTCAGCCAGCTGCCACGACTGGTCCAGCATGTTTGCTGACCTCTGCAAGACCACACCCAATGGGAGGGAGAGGGAGGAAGCCAGCTGGGAGTACCTCGCTGTCTCTGTCTCATCATCATGATAACCTACCTGGATCCCTGACTCCGTGAGAATTGTGTCCTTATATGGTGTACAAATTGGCCCGAGAGGGTCCCGGGTTTGTGGACACGCTCTCCACCGTATCCTGTGGCAGGTCCGTGTAATTGTCTGATGCCAGCCGCTGGGAATGGGTCAGGGAAGATGTTATGGATCCTGTCGGTAGGAGATGGAAAAGCTCTGCCGTATCTTGTTGCTGCGCTTGTGGGCCTCCAGGATGGGCACCAGTGTCCCCATGTGCTCTACATAGAGTGTGTAAAAGGTCAGGTGCAGGTACCGCTGCGTGGTGCCCGACATGGGAACGGGATTGGGGATGACTGTACAGTACACGCGGTGAGTAGGGAGGGGGGGAGGTGTTGTGATGACATAGTCAGAAACATGACCCTGGAGAGGAGGGAGGAAGGGAGGGGAGAGAAAGGAAGTAGGAGAGAGAGGGAGGAGTGAGGGAGCACGAGGAAGAGGGAGGAAGGTGAGAGGGAGGGAGGAGAGGTACACATAAAACAGGATGAGTGTATAGATTAGCAGTATCATGTGTGGTCAGGGGGAAATGTCATAATGCTATACTTAGCACATGAACATAGTATATGCTACAAACAGGCTAAATATAGGACTATGACATTTTCCCTTACAATTACAGACCCTTGTTTCCTTGCTATCCCACCAACCTTCTCAAAGAACGTTTCTTATTTACTTGTATCATTAGGCCTTGGGTTTCCTTCCCACTCATACATTTGTAATGCAAGTATTAGGTTTATTACCCTGCTTAAACACCTATGCTAAATTTATTTTTTGGGGGGAGGTGGAGGAGGAGGAGGAGGCTGTATTTAGACAAGATATAAAAATTTAATTGGTGATTTAGGATTTGTAGACAGCAATTGAGTAAAAAGAAAGGAAACAAGGAATTACGGATATTAGGCATTCATTTTTAAAATTATAAATATTACAGACCTACATTTAGCACAGAATTTCAAGGAGGTAGATTTGCTAAATAATATAGGTCTGTAATATTTATAATTAAATGAATGCCTAATATCCGTAATTCCTTGTTTCCTTACTTTTTACTCAATTGCTGTCTACAAATCCTACATCACCAATTTTATTTTAATTAAATTTTTATATCTTGTTTCACACATTTTTATGCTAGGCGCTGTACATGTAAGCCGGGATCCGCCTGTGGTAATAAGCTAAAATTATAAACATGTATTATATCAAAGATACATGTATTGAATAATTGTGCCGTGTAATGCAAGATTACTTCGCATGGCGCGGAAGTATTCATCCCTGCGCAATCACATGCATGCTCTTAACTAAACTGTCTTAACTTGGTCGGAAGATCGATACGGCGCAAACGGTAGCCCTGCTATATAGCATTCAAAAAACATTAGTTGTAATTATAAATTTATAATAAATATACGTATTTTTCCAGCAGTGGAGCAGGTGGGAGCAGCGGAGCAGGGGCCAGCGGTGGAGCTGGGGCAAGCAGAGCGAGGGCCAGTGGAGCAGGGGCCAGCAGTGGCGCAGGTGGAGCTGGGGGCAGTGGTGGAGCTGAGGCCAGCGGCAGATCTGGGGCAAGCAGAGCAGGGGCCAGCAGTGGCACAGGTGGGAGCATCGGAGCTGGGGGCAATGGTGGAGCTGAGGCCAGAGCTGGGGCAAGCAGGACCGGAGCAGGGACCAGGACCGGTATCGGAGAGTAGGGAGGGCCCTCCTCACCCGAGTCAACAGCAAACAGATTCTCAGCTTCTTCTGCCGTGACCTACAAGGGTAATAATATATATTATATAGATATAATGCCATGCATGCAAATCCTATGTACACATGCATACCTCTTCCATATCTTAAAGTAAACAGTGAGTGAGAAAAGTTGCTTTATAAAAACCAAAACTGATCTAATATGAGGGAAGGATTAAATTATTGGAATGGCCTCCCATAATAAATGTGTTGAACAAACCAACTATATATGCGGTGGTGGGGGTGGGCTGAATTAAGACGGCCTGCATTTCAAATGGCTAGTATTTGCTGATATATGTGAAACTGCACACAATCATGTGTAGAGAGAGGCCTAGGGTTGCTGCCACTTTAACTTATGCATGGGTAAAAATATACAAATTACAATGACGTACTTGAGAACACAGGAATGTTCAGGTTTGCAGCCATAGAGATTATAAGTCCACATGCTGGGACACCATACATGGAATCATGCAGGAAGTTAGTTAGTCCTGCAAAGCGAGGCAGATAGATAGCTATTAAGAGAGGTGCATGTAATAGGTTCCAGCTGAAAATTAGAGATCATCATGGTCCTGCATGTTTTAGCAGCCATAGAAGCTATGACACATACTGGGCCACCAAATATGGTATCCATACAGGAAGGAGGCAGGCATGTGGTTTTATAGACTGTACAGCTGTAAGATAAAATATTGTTTACACAGAGAACCTAGGGAACATGTTTTAGCAGCCATAGATGCTACATTCTGTATGGCAAGGTTTAAAAGACACATGCTGGGCCACCATATATGGTATCCATTGACAGGCATGTGGTTTTATCCTTGTAAAAATATAATAGTCAACATTCACAGACATGTAGTGTGAATGTGGTATAAAAATCCCCTCAGAGAGTATCAAAGCTGGCAAGCATATACTCCAATGCAAATTGATCTGGCGTTATTCGTTTTCCTATCTCGCAGACGAACACACGCACACGATACAATACATCGGTCCCATGCGTGTAGGACATATTGCATCCAAACATTGCAAACACTCCTACCTCATAGTATTTCTTTTCCTGCAGCTGTTTTACTATCCTAATAGAGATATCTCTCTTGGCCTTTGGATTTGCCTGATATTGATCTTGTTTGGAGGCTAAAATCAGTTCTCGATTTTGATCATAGTAGGCCTTCACGCTATCCTTCTTTCTTTCCGGATCAAGGCAGTAACTGTATTGGGCCTTAGCGGTCTTACTTTCCGGATCAAGGCAGTATTGGGCCTTCGCGCTATCCTTCTTACTTTTTTTCAGGTTTCAGAGCGTTATCTCTGTTGTCTGAGCTTTCTAAGCGTCGGCAGTTTTTTACATTGTAGGTAATTGTTGGCTGTATCCAAATACGCTCGCTAAAGTCCAACTGATTCTACGGTGCAACGGCAATAGTGGAATCTGGTGTTTTGCTAATCGTATTCATCACACTTCAAATCCTACATAGGACCTACTAACGTAGGTCCTAATACACTTTTGACAACTATATATGGAGTGCTGTTATATAGAGCTGCGCTGCTGCAAGCAAATGCAACGTTGCTAATTAAAATCGGGAATTCTACCAAGCCATACCCAGCGGGGTGACAACAACAGACATACATTGTAAATATGCTTTTCTCCTCCCACCACCAGAAAGGTAGCTATCAAAACATTGTACCAGTATAGATGGCAGGCTGTCCATGTAAGCCAGCAGCATAAGTGTGGGGCTGATGGTTGGAAGGGTGATGGCCATCAGAGGACATGACTGCCATATGACACACATGAGTGTACTGAAGACGATACCTTTGGTATACAGTTATAGATGTTGTGTATAAGCCCCATGAAGCCTCTACAATTTGTGTAATATACCAGTCGTGTTACTGAATGTCTGCAAAAAAACCTTCCATGCATGCACACCATCTGTACTGATAAGGGATGCAAAGGGCTTCCTTATGAAGTGCCTGAGAGTGTATGTTGTTGTTGTTGAAAACGTCCAGTGCAAAAATGATTATTAAAAATCCTTCCACTAATCAGGAGGGTTCTCCCCTTCCATCTTTGCCTTCTGTTCCACTTCAACTCTCTTCATTTTGGCCACAATCCCTTAGAGACAAGAGGAGGCTAGTGAGGTGAGGTCCTCCATGTAAGGACTTACCTTTGGCAGGGTTGAAAACCCCTCCAGTCTGCTGGCCACAGACAGCACATCTTGTGGACTTCTTGAACTGATCCAGTGCACATACCTCACAGAAGTAGTGCTTACATCTGGGGAGGAGGAGGGACCAGATGGGGGGGGGGGGGGGGGGGGGGGGGAGGCATATCATCACTTGATCACCTGATTGTACAGTGTACACACTTTCCCAAAAGTGCATATTCATATGGAGGGAAAACATATTGAATCAACTGTGGGTGCCAAAAATGGGTGCACCACTATATGATGTGGTGGTGGTTTGTAGACTTCAGTTGCTACTCATTTTGGGGAGAGCCCCATAGAGCAATGTATGGGGATAAGGACCATGAGCTAAGCCTACCACCATCAGTTATTTTATATAACCACACACACACACACACACACACACACACACACACACACACACACACACACACACACACATTGTACCTAGTGACCACAGGGTTCTTGAAATGCTCTCTACAGATGTAGCAGGCAAAAGGTAGATCTTCTTCACTGCTCACCTCATACTGCTTCATATCTGGTCAGGTGACATTGTCATGGATCATGTAACCATCACATGACTTGCCATCACCTTCTTTTCCATATTTGTTCTGCTCATACTCCCAATCCAGCTGCCAACCACTCTTGTAGTCACCTCTGTCGTGAAGGAACTTGCAGCTGTCTGCATGCAAGACATGAAAGCATTGTGACTCACACATCACATGACTGTCACGTGATAACTATAGCAACAATAACTGTTCCTAAATATAAGGTGTGAATTGGTGACTTAATCCTACAACACACCCCACTGATCATCAGATTGTGACTCCCAGTGGACACTTCAACTGGAATGCTATGCATGATTTGTAGGATCATATCACATACTACAAAGGTTGGGAAAAAAAAAAGTTTGAGTATCGGTAACCCCTGGGCACCATGCGCAGCTAAACCTGAAGTCGGCATTTTTGTTTTTCAACTTGGTTGATTTAGCTCTAATGTAAAGTAAGTGGTGTTTACGCAGTGGGTAGCAGTATTACGTAACCGTCTTACCATGGCTATCCAAATTGTGGTTTATTAGTTACCATGACTCAGTTTTTTTTTGTAACTGTAGTTAGGAATCGTTCAGCATTAAACAGAGGCAAACTTGTGTGAACGCATTAATTACAGTGTACAGCCATGAGCAGTTGTTGGAGTCGATACTGTTGCGATCCTTTCAAGCACCATCGGCGCCGTATATACTCGCACTTTTTATTTTTGGAAAACATTGGGACCATCAATGACTACTATATGGTGAAATAAAAACCTTGAGTATCATATGGCAAGTGACCTCTTTTTTGTAAAGTAAACATTAAACATGTTTCATATTTAACCCTTTCATCACCCTGAAAAATGATTCACATAGGTGAGTAGCTTGAAGGAGCTTCAATTTGATGCCTGATATACCAGCACCTGCACTGGGGTGGCAAAGATAAGAGATCTCCAAGTTGCAATTTTTGGTAAAAAATCAATTATTCAGGAAGAAATATTTCGTAAACCATTAAAGTTATTAAGTTGATAATAGGCATAATTAACATCCATATCAAGGCAATAAATATGAGAAATTGCATCAAGATCTGAACATGTGAGGGCAAAAGTGATTGACATATAATGGATTGACCCTAGTGCAATCCTGAACAGAACTACATGTACACCAAATAATGCCCCCACAAGTACAGACAGAGGATAATGGCAACTTGTTATATCACCTAAAGAGGTTACATAGTCACTCTGAATGCTTCAAACACCAGCAGGTTACCCACTAGTGCCCAGACCTAGTTTAAAGATTACTACTAGTGCCCAGACCTGGTTCAAAGATCACCACAAGTGCCCAGACCTAGGTTAAAAGTTACCACTAGTGCCCAGACCTGATTCAAAGGTTACCCCGAGTGCCCAGACCTGGTTCAACTTCAAAGCCTTCTCCATGACAGCACGCTGGTCCCTGTCCTGTTCTGTCTCTGTCTCCAAGGTGAGGGTAGCTCCCATGTCTGAGAGGCCTGCAGGCTTCGCCTTCCCCTCTGACTGGTACGTGTGGGTGACCTTACTGAGTCTGTCCTCATCCTTCTCACTGTTCTGGGCCTGCTCTGGGGGAGGAGGGAGGGAGGGATGGAGGGAGGGAGAGGGATAAGAAGAGGGTGGTGAAGGAGGGTTGGATGTGTGTGATGAGGAGGATGTTGAAGGAGTATTAAGATATTAAATATTCCGCACTACAAAATACAATGTACCAACATTACATTTGTATTTTGCTGTCTTATAAACAATATGGAATGAACTTTGACATTGTATACACCCAGAACAGCTTTGAATTTGGTAATGCCTGAGCTTATAACTGAATGTGTCACTTTTTGGTGGAGCTACACATTCCTGTTTTACACTGCCAGGGGAAAAAAATTCATGATATTTATACTGACTGGGGAAAAATTTCTGTGATATCGCCACTCACACTCTCCCAGGCTCACCACTCACACACCCTCCCTGGCTCACCACTCACTCACCCTCCCTGGCTCACCACTCACACACCCTCCCTGGCTCACCACTCACACACCCTCCCTGGCTCACCACTCACACACCCTCCCTGGCTCACCACTCACACACCCTCCCTGGCTCACCACTTCCACACCCTCCCTGGCTCACCACTCACACACCCTCCCTGGCTCACCACTCACACTCTCCCTGGCTCACCACTCACACACCCTCCCTGGCTCACCACTCACACACCCTCCCTGGCTCACCACTCACACACCCTCCCTGGCTCACCACTCACACACCCTCCCTGGCTCACCACTCACACACCCTCCCTGGCTCACCACTCACACACCCTCCCTGGCTCACCACCCACACACCCTCCCTGGCTCACCACTCACACACCCTCCCTGGCTCACCACTCCCACACCCTCCCTGGCTCACCACTCCCACACCCTCCCTGGCTCACCACTCACACACCCTCCCTGGCTCACCACTCACACACCCTCCCTGGCTCACCACTCACACACCCTCCCTGGCTCACCACTCACACACCCTCCCTGGCTCACCACCCACACACCCTCCCTGGCTCACCACTCACACACCCTCCCTGGCTCACCACTCACACACCCTCCCTGGCTCACCACTCACACACCCTCCCAGGCTCACCACCCCCACACCCTCCCTGGCTCACCACTCACACACCCTCCCAGGCTCACCACCCCCACACCCTCCCTGGCTCACCACTCACACACCCTCCCTGGCTCACCACTCACACACCCTCCCTGGCTCACCACTCCCACACCCTCCCTGGCTCACCACTCACACACCCTCCCTGGCTCACCACTCTAACACCCTCCCTGGCTCACCACTCCCACACCCTCCCTGGCTCACCACTCACACACCCTCCCTGGCTTACCACTCACACACCCTCCCTGGCTCACCACTCACACTCTCCCTGGCTCACCACTCACACACTCTCCCTGGCTCACCACTCACACACCCTCCCTGGCTCACCACTCACACACCCTCCCAGGCTCACCACCCCCACACCCTCCCTGGCTCACCACTCACACACACTCACTGGGAGGGTATTACAGTGGTGTTGACAAATAGTCCTTTAACTTATCCCCTCCTCCCTCACCTGGACTGGACCTCCCTGGCCTTGGTGAGGGTCTGGATGGTCTGTGTCTGCTGTGATTACCTTAGGTACACCTTAGCCAGCAGGAGGAGGTACTTGGTGTTCTCCATCAGCTGGGAGAGCTCTACACAGAGAGGGGGCACCATCACACACCCCCACACCCTCACACCTCCCCACACTCACCAGCCTCCTGTGAGAGATGCCCCAGGGCTGCCACCAGTGTCTTCTCAGCTTTGTCACACTGCCTCAGCTTGATGTAGAGCTCCACCAGGTCACAGCGAAGGAAACGTTGGCTCTCCTCCTTCAGGGCTGCCTCGTAGTAGGTGATGGCCTGGGGAGGAGGTATACTAATCACGTGAGCATGGGAGGGGGGAGGAGATGTGACATCAGACTTTATTGTAGTTGTGGGTGTTGACCAGTGCCTGACCTATCTTGGTGGCCAGTATGGCATCACCAGGGTTTTGCTTCAGGCCAGCCTCGTAGATCTCCAAGGCGAGGTCAACCTGTTTGAAGGAGGGTGGCATTATTTGGGATAGTGTTCAGGAATGTATGGAGCACATACATTACAGCCATTTGTGGAGGTGTGTATGAGTAGAGGTGTGTATGATGAGTGGAGGTGTGTATGAGTGGAGGTGTGTATGAGTGGAGGTGTGTATGAGTGGAGGTGTGTATGAGTGGAGGTGTGTATGAGTGGAGGTGTGTATGAGTGGAGGTGTGTATGAGTGGAGGTGTGTATGAGTGGAGGTATGTATGAGTGGAGGTGTGTATGAGTGGAGGTGTGCATATTTCTACACTGAAGCTATCTTAACATCAGAGGTACTATATTAATGGTTCCTCCTACTGTCCCTGTACCCTCCCCTCCCCACACACCTCCCCAACGTTCATGTAGGCCTCCCCCAGGAGGAGGGAGGTGGTGGACCCAGGGAGACGTGAGGCCAGCTCCCTGTAGCAGGCCAGGTACATGGCTTTGTCCTTGTGCTGGTGGAGGTGTATGTTGGCTATCCTCTCCCGGGCCTGGATGTAGTATGGCTTCTCCTCAGAGATGGTCTTGAGCACACCAAGGGGGCTTCCTCCACATCTCCAGCGACCAATAGGAGATCAGCGTTTGCTATCTGAACTCTACATGGATGGGGAGGAGGCAATGGACCCTCTTTGGAATGGCTCAGTAGACATGTTACTACCTAACTTCTTCTGCACTGCCTTTGAACTCAGTCATGGCTTCTTGCATCACCTTAACTGCATCTGCCTGGTGTGTGTGTATGTGTGTGTGTGTGTGTGTATGTGTGTGCACGTGTGCGTGTGTGTGTGCATCATATTATATTAGTGAATGAATTTAATGGACATTGTATGAAAATGGAGGGCTAGGAAATCAAAACTACACTACACAGCCATACCTGCTGACCCATCTTGGTATAGGCTCAGGCCAACTCCAGGTACACATCCAACCTCTCTCCAACAGACAGCAAAGGTAGGAGATGGGAGGAGGAGGAGGAGGAGGAGGAGGAGGAGGAGGAGAGGAAGGAGGACTGTTTCTTTGATGAGGATGACGTGAGGAGGGACATGGCCATCTTGAGTGAGGCCACAGCTTGCTCCATGTTGTCCTGTGCCCTCATCACCCTGGCCCTTACCAGGTGGTACAGGGGGAAGGAGTGGACCTCAAAATGGCGGCTGAGGGCCTGCTCCAGAGACTGCATGCTCAGCTTGGGGTTCCCCTGGTGGAGGTTGATCTGGGCCATCATCAGGAGGGAGGGGGTGGAGTCTGGGGCGCGGTCAAGGCACCGTTGGAGGAGCTGGTGGGCAGTCTCTGCCTGACCTAGTGATCAACATTAGCAAAGTAACCTATTTATTCAAGACCCGCTTATTCAAGATATTTAATGGTAGGATTATAATCAAAATTACCAGGTCATAAGCACCCCACCCCCAACCAATAGTAAAATGGCTTGTGTTTGAATGATTGTATCTCCACAACGGATAACACTTTGCAGAGGTTTAAAAATAAAATGATACTCCTACATGGTACTCCTACATGGTACCCCTACATGGTACCCCTACATGGTACTGTACATGTACATGATCTTGAAAAAAGGTACTCATGGTTATGGAAATACGCATATTTAAAAACAATGATCTGTTGATCCATTGGGGTAGAGGGAGGGAAGGAGGAGGAGGAGGCTAATAAGTACAGTACTAATCCAAGACCCCAACATACTAGGCATGAGCTTATAGGGGAACATGTAGTGAAATATCATTTTGAGTGAGTACATCCATCTGCTATGGGTCATTAGACCAGAACCCTCACAGAGGGGCGTGGTAACATGTTAGTACTTCCTTATATGGTAAGATACATTTGTGTGATGCACACATGAGTGGTAGTATTACTGAACCATATGAATAGCTACACCTAACAAAAGGGGAAACCAGTTAGTTATCCTTGGTGATCACATGAGGTCACATGACCAAAGTGTTTGGAGATCTGTACACTGCTGTCACATGATCTGATGTCACCTGACCTGATAGGAACTTGACCCTGGACATCAGGTATAAGGCTTCCATCATCCCTGGAACACTCTTTGTCAGCGGATCCAAGATGGCCGCAGCCTTCAGTAGGATGGGCGGGGCTTGGGAGGAGCTAGTGGTAGGCTGAGTAGTGCATGTGTGCTCTAGGTGAGGCCAGTGAGGAGGGTACACATGTGCTGACCTCATGTGTGCTCTAAGTGAGACCAGTGTGGTGGGTACACGTGTGCTGACCTCATTGTGAGCATAGTTGAGGAGGAGGGAGATGACATCAAGAAGGAATGCAGGGTTGAGGACATAGAAGTACTTTGGACTCATGGGGCATCCCTGGGTGAAGGGGAGGAGAGAGAGGGGAGGAGTCAGGGGAGAGAGGGGGAGAGAGAGAGAGAGAGAGGGAGAGAGAGAGAGAAGGTAGCAAGTGGAGAGAGGAAAGTGGAGATATGGTTGAATGTTGACTAGCCCATCATTACCATGACAACGTACCTTGATACTCCCAAAGTGGACCTCCACCACCTCCTCCAGTGCCTTCATGACATCACCATGGGGCTGTCCCTTCTTGTGTGCCAGGAGGGCAGTGAGGAAGAGGAGGTTGGCCTGCTTCCCAATGGAGGACTGCACCTCCCTCAGGAAGTCCAGCTGTTGCTCCGCCTCCCCCAGCTGCCCCTCCAGTATCTGACAGTGGATGATGCCTGCCAGGGCAGGGACACTGGTCTCATCCAGGTTGAAGGCCTTCTTGTACGTCTGAAGGGCCTCCTTCACTTGGGACCTGAGGAGCTGCTGGTAGGCTAGCTGTGTGTGTGTGTGTGTGTGTGTCAATTACATATACATTGTATATATAGAAGTAGTAGTAACACTCTAAATAATGCCCACTCTCATTCATATACCTCTGTTATATAAGTAGGGTTAAATGGAGCTAGGGAAATAGCCCTCTCCACAAACATGGTGGTCTGTTGAAGGACAAGACCATTGCCTCCAGCCTATGTGTGTGAGAGGAGGGGAAGGGAGGAGGGAGGGAGGGGAGGAGGGAGAGAGAAGAGAGGGAGGAGGTTCTAAACATGTCCTCCATATGCACAAAGGACCCACCAATCTGGCATAGGGCAGACACATCTCATAATAAAGGGCGTGGTTCTTGGGCTCAAAGCGGTCGATGAGGAGGAGCAGGTGGGCAAGCCTGTTGGCAGCCTCATCCCTGGACCCCTCCTTGGCCAGCAGCTCCAGGATGAGGAGGGAGGTGGCCTCCACACCTCCCTGCTCCTGCTGCAGGGTGAGGCAGCGCTGGGAGGTCTCCACTGCCTGCTCCCAGTCCTGGAGGGCCAACTGGACCTTCATCTTGTCCAGCAGGGCGGGCACAGAGCCAGGGTAGGAGGCCACAGCTTGGTTGAGGAGGTCCAGGGCGTGGCTGAAGTTGTGACGTGAGAGGTAGTACCTGGTCTGTGGGGGGAGGGGCCAGGGGTGTGGTCAACGATGACGGGGGATAGGCATGAAGATATGTAGTGTAAGAATAATGTAGGGTGTGAATGTGTGTGAGTTGTGTGTGTGTGTGAGAGTATATATGAGGGGCAAACTGCACACATACGCACACACACACACACACACACACACACCTTGCCCAACATGGCATCCAATGGTTTGGGTTGCTCAGTTCTGTTAGGTGGAAGAGGAGCTCCATAACATAACATAAGCCACACCCCCTCCCCACCCACTCACCCTGCCAACACTTCATCAAAGTACTTCACTGATTTCTTCACAAATGCATCTCTGTTGCAAGTCAGGTCTATCCAGCCTTGGAGGGTAAGCCCCTGTAATGATGAGGTTAATCACATTACATGGATGATGGGGAGCAGGTAACCAGACCTCTTTGGAGGCAGGAGACATCTTGAGCATACAACTGACATACTCTCTGGCTTTGTCGTGTTTCCCTGTCAGCCATAAGAACATCCCTGCATAGTAGAGGGACTGGGGAGGAGGGAGGAGGGAGGAGTAGGAGAAGAGGTAAAGAGGGAGGAGAGAGGGGAGGGGAGAGGGGAGGAGAGAGTGAGAAGAGGCAAGACAAAGACAAACATACATGATGGCTGACCATCATCTCCAGCCATCTCACCTTCTCTCCACAGGTAGTCCTTTCTGATCGAATTTTGCCTTCAAGCTGTTGGATTGCTTCACGATCTGCATCACCATGGTGATGGTGGTGGGCGTGGTGAGGTGTAGTACTGAAGCTCACCTACTGTCTTGCACTTTTTGTGGGCGTGGATCATCAACATGGAGGAACACAGGACCATGTCTCTGTTGTCTGCAATATTCTCTAACTCTCTGATCCCTTCTGACGTGCGATCTTACGTGGGCGGAACAAACTTCGACCACCGTATTAGTGGGGTTGGCCCTGTCATTATCCATTACGATGCCATAAACCTTCCAGAACAGCCATTTTAAGGCTGAACATTTTAGGTTGCTCACCATTGCTTTGTTGGATTCGGCCATTTAGCCATTAAATTACACAGCCAAATTTCATTTACTGGGTCAAACATGTATACATACCATACGCTATATGTTGACGTAATCTGGTTCAAAATGTTAACACAGTCTGGTTCATACGATGTAGGGAAATACTATGTAGAGGCTTGATACACCCTACACAACATGTTCCACATAGTGGGAACAGATTGATAACATACTCTATCAGAAAAGCGGTTTCCCTTATAAGGTATGGTTTGTACAGTTGTTGGACAATTGTATTCATATGTTACTATGCTCACCCACCCTTCGTACAATTGCGTCATCGCTATAATTAGAAATATATTTTTAGAAATACATTTTTAAGTGTGCAGTACAATACAAAAGCATAAGTTATACAAAAGTCTGTTCTCCTGAATGATTTCACGTTCCATGTTCCTGGAAGAGGTCACACAGTCTTCTGAAACTGGCAAGTAGCACTGTATTCATGAACCAAAGACACAGGTCGTTTTCCAGCAGTGCGGCAGATAGGTTCAAGAGTGGGCAATCATAGCTCATTCACCACCGGCAGTCCATCAGGTAACAAGAGAACTCATGAGAGCCTTGCACCAGGCAGTGTACACTGACCTTGTAAGTTCAAATGTTTCCATACTTGATCTAATAGTCCGGGACAGCATCGAGGAAGTAAAAATAATGTGCCATTTTTTAAATTTTACAGGTGCCTTTAGGGTCCCATAAGAATGTTCCGTATATTGGTTTCACTAGCCCAACTCGTTTTAACAAAAAATTCAGTGAGTTGAATTATAACTATAAACATTATTTCACAATTGGCAGCTAATTATATTCATTGAAAACACTTGATCGTTTACATAACAATGCTGCAGTAGTAACAAAGGAAAGGGCTTATCGATGAGATCGTTGAGCAACACTCACAGCTGTTAAGTAAACTATGGTTACTTCAGCAGTTGTTTTGCTCACACAAGGTAAGTGGTTGATGAATATGGCTCCAGTAATGAGGCAAAAACGTTTAAACACTTGTCTTGAAAATATTATGGACAATTTTTAAGCAAAAAACGAGATTTTCGGTATTTTTAGATATCATTATATGTAGAATCAAAATATGATTTTTAGATTTGGACGGGGTACTGAAATATTGTCAAACTGAATTAAAAATTTTTTACTACCCCCAATAAACTTGAATTTTTTGACTTCACGTTACGCTACATAAGTTTCGTTTTCTCACCATACATAGGTGACATATTTTACCAAATTGTGGTGATTGATTTGCTATGAATATAATTAAAATGCATGCTACATAAACGTATACTTCCTCGATGCTGTCCAGGACTTTAAATAAAGAGCATACATGCTCGTACATCTTTCATTTATGTTACAATAAAACTCACACTGCAATCAGTAGCCAAGGATGGTCGTGTGCAGATACAAGTTGTAATGTTGAAATTGCACAAGATTTTCACAATACCTGAAGAGCAAGCAAACAAACTCAATATAGCAAACATACATGTATACACCCATAATGGATGCCATCAAAACATACAACAGTCACACACAGAAACACACAACACAAATGTCCAAACACAGAAATATCCACACTCATAACATACCACATACATGCACCCTCCCTGCACAAACCTTTCTCATAACACCTGGTTGATAAATGGCCTTAGGTCACAGGAGCTCTTACTCAAGACAGCGTACCATGTGTTGTACCAGTAGAGCATCACCACACCCAGGCCCGTTGAGAGCCAGGTTGGGGCCCGGGTAATAACTCTCACGAGAGGCCCCCTCCTTAATACTTTTTTAAAAATAAATAAATAATATTAATGGACTAAAATTACTTATCTGCATGTTAGCGATTAAATTTCGTCTGGCCGTGAATTTTGATCAATCGACAAATGAAATTGCAGTGACATGATTACAGTACATGCATGAATAAATTAAGGTCCAATCAATAGTATAAATAGCTTGAATGCTATGGACTGTTCAATGGTGCATAATGTTCAATCAATCATAACTACAATGAACGAATCGGCGATGTCACCATGCACACTCGGCATAGACTCACAGTGCCGCTTTTCTATCCTTCCTGGACGCAAATCTGGCAATGATTGAATCGTAATCTATTGTCTTTGCTAACTCGGCAAAGCAGGGCTAAGCCTTGTAGCCATTGTGATCTGCTGTATGATTTTATTCGCTTCAATTGACTAAAACTACTTTCTGCAGATCAGAAGATTCAGAGCTGTTGCCATCTATTGCAGGATCAGCCTTACTCGCAGAATGCTCACTCGTGTCTAAGGCCTCATCGCCTCTATGTACAGTGTCAACATGAGAAGAAGAACAGCCTGTACATGCACATGTACTAGTATCCAGATCTGATACCATCGCTGCCTCAGGCAGAACAGTCCGAGTAGCATCGTCAGTTTGATTTTGGGTAGATGTAACTGATGTACATGTATCCAAGGATGAAGATTCGGATGCTTGAAAGAAAGAATCGTGTTTTATTAACTTCGCAATCTCAGTTTTAGCAGCAGTAAGTTTCTTTCGTTTTGCAGCACCACTTTCGTATCGACGCATTTTTTCACTTGCTAATAGCACTACACAGCAAAAGTTATTTGTCTGTTACAGGATGTTACTGCTTAACATATATGTAACAGACTTGATGCAAACATGTTACATACATGTTCAGCAGTATCAGATTATAACTTTTGCTGTGTATAGGGGCAGGCTTTTGCTTGCTCGGGACTATGCCGGAATTCTATTTATCGCCAAAAATCATTTTAAAAAAAGTATAATATTTTCATTACGAATTTGTTTCGCAATTGTGCGTGAAAAGCGTCAACATGAAACATGAAAAGGATTTACATTGGCAGTCAGAATTGAAAAATTGTCGAACAATTTTTTTCTTAGGGATCGCGGGGCCCACCTTTTTCCGCGGGGCCCGGGGTAGCTTACCCCCCTGCCCCCCCCTCTCAACGGCACTGACCACACCTACAACTGGTCACCACATGTTTAAAAACCAGTATGAAAGCAGGATAGATGACCTACCTTTCACTTGCAATGCCATCATGACAAATATATACAGACAGTCGAGTTATCGGTATATAATGTCTAGGGGCTAGTCTACCTGAATACATTCTACGTTCTTACATTGGAGTTGAAGGCTCAAACCTTAAGGGATAAAATGATGGTACAATTAACCAAACCAGAAACAAAATATTTACCTTTCAGCTCAGGGCCATGTTATCAACTAGATGAAGGATGAGGTGTGTCTTCTTTTCCAATTATTGTTTCACAGTGCTCATGACATATCATTTTCCACCCTTCCAACATCGAGGAAGTCGCAGTATGCAATTTTCAACACCTAAACAAATACAATACATGTAGCCTCAAAGTTACATGTGGGTAGTAATGGTTACCTCATAAAATGCTATAAGTGCTTCCTTTTGCCCACCACTAAGGTATGGACCAAAAATGAATAGCGCCGGCCTCTCACAAAACAACTCCCAGAAGTCGTGAGCCATGCTGGTAGTAGATTACATCTGCTACATCACTATAAAGGTCATCGTTGCACGCAATATAATCTTTTTTTGGGTTGTAGTTGCTCTCAGCATGGAACACTTCCTCGCTTTGCAGTGGTTGCTCCTCACGAATGCCTGCCCGCAAGGATTGTAATGTTTTTTGTGCTTAGATCCTTTACAAACATACCTCATTAGTTGCCCGCCTGCATGAGGACAAGTCTTCAAGGAACGTGGCGGGAGGTCGACTTGAAACAGGCTGTGTGTACTGGCTGTAGTGCTGGAAACACTGACCACACGGTTCATAACGAAATCCTGTGCGTATTTAAGATATTTGTGAGCATACTTAAACCCTTTCCAAAGCATACACGGTTTACGGATACGACTGGTGTCATATGTGTGCTTTAATATACTGGGAGTTCACGGTGATTGCGCGCGAATGCCTATGACCCACATCGCCTCATGATCCTTGACAAACTAGGCCATTATAATCACCACATAAATACCAGGTCAAGGTTCTCACTCTTCGTTGTACCCTTTTAGCTACCAAGAACTCACGTTTCGACATGGTGCGCACACTTCAGAATCAAGGAATAATAATAACTTTTAATAAGCTCTGTCGGGTGGGGACACGGCATATGTCATGCACGTTTTAATGTCGCAATTCTCAACAGGAGGGTACCGGTACAGCTCCAGGATCTTTGTTATTGCATTTAACACCTTTCGTATTTGGGCACTCAAATACTGCAGACATATGCCTACACTACAAGAGCGCGGTTCTTGCTGTGTGGCTCAAGTTAATTAATGTACCATCAGCAATGGAATTGCAGTCTGCCTTGCACGAAGATGACGCATTTATCATTCCACACGTAATTTCCCCACGCGCTGCTGATCATGACGTCGTAGCGGCTACCTCTCCTATGTTAGTTACTAGATATATAGTAGACACTATACAGCAATGCCGGGCATATCTGAACCTGCGTCAGCAGGTTCAATATAGGATTGATTGAGGAATGATGAATGTCATTAAAAATTTTAAATCGCGTCGGGAGGGACAACGGAGAAACGGATCACTTATCTCGTTGCAGCAATCGAACGACAACACCAAGATCTACGTTTTCATGCTAGTTTCGTGTCATTAAACTATGCGCTTCCAGACAAACAAAGAACCTGCTTCTCGTGCCCATTCCCAAAAAAATTGTTCGTCGTCGTCGTCGTCATCTTCCTTAGGAAGGTATAACTCGAGCTACGAACGGTTTTGAAGAACGGCAATAGTACCAATCTCTTCAGAATTTACCGGCACGTTATCCTAGCATGTCATTTGGACACATATCACATCTAGAAAGAAACTACAGCGAGAAATACCCTATTTTGTTGCAAGTTCTGTGGCCATCTAGCAAGTTCTATTAGCAAGTTCTTAATAAAATGTATAATTTTAGGGAGTATAAATACTCCAACAGGCACTAAATTTATTTGGTGTTCCTATCGCAGTTTAGTCGTTACCTTACTTTGGCTAGTGAAGTTGTTTTTCTAAAAATGCCTTCGCGTAATCAAAAGAAGAGATCTAAGCAACGAGCGGAATACCTCCAAAAACGAGAAGATATTTTATCACAAGAGAACAAGGCTAAAGCCCGAGCGCGCTACAAGGCCGACCCTGAAAAGAAGAAGGCCTCTGACGCAAATGCTGTATCTAAGCGTACTGCTAAAAGGCAGCGATATCAAGAGGGCGTCGAGGAGAACCGTGCTGCTAAAAGGCAGCGATATCAAGAGGGCGTCGAGGAGAACCGTGCTGCTAAAAGGCAGCGATATCAAGAGGGCGTCGAGGAGAACCGTGCTGCTATAAGGCAGCGATATCAAGAGGGCGTCGAGGAGAACCGTGCTGCTAAAAGGCGGATATACAGGGGCAATTCAGCTACCATTAAGGCAGCTAGAAGGAGTCGGTATTGGAAGGGTCGTAGAACTACCACTACCACCCAAAGGTATGTTATAGCATGCTGTATGTAGCATTTAAAATCTAAGGGCTGCTTTGCACGTGGCTCATGGCTTCCCTGTCATGCACACATTAACACATTTCTTGTATGCCTGCATACCGTATTATCAGATGTACAGTAAGGCTTCCCAGTTTCCTTGTACACGTAAAGGTCAATGTTTGTACAAAAGGTATTTGTGCATGCATCTGTGTCTGTACATTATTGTATATTAGTTATCTGATGTTGAAGAAAGGACTAGACACGTGTTTATAGTACAAGTCTGTCATGCGCATCCACCCTTTGCTGCAGCTGTGTTTAATTGTTATCAGATGTACAGTAAGGCTTCCCACAAGTAAAAGTTCCCCATGTACATGTAAAGGGTTAGGTCAATCTTTGTACATGTCACGTTGTTTTAAAGGTCCACTACACGTGTGTACAGAAGTGTTACCCAAAATTGAGTTGTATGAAAATGAAATAATTCATGTAATGCGCAATTGGTGAAATGTTTTGATGCATGTATAAGGCATAATGTGTGGTAAAATAAAAGTACTGCAACCCTATCTTCTCCCATATAGTTACTGCCCCCGCCAGCGCTACCAGCAGCACCGCTGCCCCCGCCAGCGCTACCAGCAGCACCACTGCCCCCGCCAGCGTTACCAGCAGTAGCGCTGCCCCCGCCTTTTTTCCTGCCCCCGCCACCCGCATGGCCATATCCAAGACGGGGGGGGGAGAAGAGGCCGAGGAGGTGGAACTATAATTGATTATATTAAAAACAATTATACTTATCATTATTAATTAACTATGTGTTCTATAATCTATTACTTAAATAATTAAAGTCTTATTGTAAAAGTTTATACATTCTTTGACACGGAGAAAAAAAAAAGAAAAAAAAACTTATCAAACTAGTAATAAAAAAACATTCTCTAACGAGAAAGTTGGTGGGCATATAGGATTGACAATGTTGGTGTAAAAAGCACGGAAACAAGTGTGACAGAAATGTTACTGGAAAATTGAAATAGGCCTATATTTAGCCCATTTTCTCAGGCGTGCGCTGCCTAAATGTGACTGGGCTAAATATAGGCCTATTTCAATTTTCCAGTAACATTTCTGTCACACTTGTTTCCGTGCTTTTTACACCAACATTGTCAATCCTATATGCCCACCAACTTTCTCGTTAGAGAATGTTTTTATTTACTTGTTTGAAATAGACCTATCTAGATATCGCATCTATCTCACGGCGCACACAGTACACTTCATTGTATGCCGCACCTGTGATTTGTATAGTTTAATTAAACGTTAATCTAAATTTCCACATGATTGGTTCAATATGTATTCAATATGAGGTTTGTATGGTAAACGGTCTTGGCTCATATTGTTGTCTGTATGTACCTAAATGTACTGACATTTTGATTGCAGCTGTCATAACAATCTGTATCAGATTGTGGCTTGCTGACATACTATGAGCCAAATGTGATAAACATCTTGGCTCAGAATGTTGATTTTATCATATCTGGTACAGTTTGTAACAATTTGGCTGTGTACCGCTATACTAGCCGGCAACACTGCGCGCGCATGCGCAAAATTAGTACAGCCCAGGATCACTCATTTCATCTGCGTTGTCATCACCAATGTGTTCCTCGATTTAGAACAACATATATATGTGTACTGTATAAACTGAAGTACAAGAACTGCATTAAATATATAGTGATGTGCTCATAAAATACATATCAAGATTACAGACATGTCATTTTAATGATAAACTTCTAACGCACTTAAAGTCTTAAAGCAAACTATGGTCCTCAGCTATCTTCCTCGCCAATGCTGGGTTGTTAGTTGGCACAATAGTTTCCAAGATGGCTGACCAAACTTTTTGGTATCATATAGCCACTCAATAAACATACCTTTGAGACATTTGTCAGGATCAGCTTGGCACTTTGAGGAAATGACATCCAACTTTGTTTGCTTAATCCTTGGGGCTATTCCAATGCTGTCAGTACATCTACAAGACATAAAAATACATGGTGCAATCAATGAACATACCTAGAAGGTCCTCAGACACACATGGTTCTGTATTACCTTCCCCTCCTCCAGTTCCTCCACTACCAATTCATAAATTTGGCTAGTACAATAGGGAAAAATTACTTGGTGGTTTCCTGATGAATATCTTGGAAGAACATTTAATATTATCACATGAATCCCACTGTGCATTTTGGTAGTCACTTTTATTCATCAGTTTTTCCCCATTTTAAATGATTACTGTAAGACTCAAAAGAATTTCAACACACAATATATGTTCAACAGTGTTAGATCTTTCTTGGTTAATTTTATGATTTCATTGCTTACCACAATTACAAATTTAAGAGATCACTCTAATTTTGCAGCAATATTACAAACAAGTGATAGCATGCGTGCATGCTGTCCAAAGCGCTGATTGAGGTGGTACAAGGTTTAGTTAGTCAAACATTCGTTTTGGGGGCAGCACTAAATATCTTCTTTACAAGCATCCTATTAACACATAGGTCATTGCGACTGTTCCCCAAAAACTCATTCTCAAACCTTGAACTTTACATTTCACAATATTTTATTGACGGCTGAAGTGAAAATGGTTCTGCAGAATTGGGAGCTTGGGGAAGTTTGATACAGCTCTGGGGGAATGGCTCTTTTCCCTCTATCATTCAGTTCTTAGATAGGTAGTACAAGCAAGCAACATACAATTGCACAGAGGATGAATTTCAACATTTGATTTTTGCGGGTTGTAATTTATGCTCTTTGATAACTTGTGTAAAAATGTGAAACGTTTCACATGTGCATTTGAATCATAACCATACAACCATTTGATATATTTGGAGGATGGTACCTTATCATGTGCTTTGTAAGACACACCATTGCATGGTGTGCTCAACATACCATGAGGATCACTAGACATACTTGGGAAATGAAGAAGAGTAACTACATGAAAGAGCAGCAGCTTATTTCATTTTCCGATTGTACTGGCATCACTCCTTTTTTCTACATTGATAATGTAAATCATATCAAGAACAGTTGGTTTACACTGATTTGAACAACTTTGTCCAGCTATTTTAGCTGTAGAATTCGGTCTTTATTTAACAGTGACTTTTGATACAGCTAACTGACAGAATTATGCACGACAAACTACTACAAAATATTAAAGAGCACTACTTTAATTAGTTCTTTTAGCTGATGCCTGATTTTTATAATCATACTTATTTATAGGGACCATGCTCCTTACATAAGGAGGATAGGAGATTAAACAATAATGAATATTACATGAGATAGAAGTATCGGAAAAGTCAATGAAATTGCTGAAAATCTTTATACCGTTCTTCAACCAATTGCTTAATTTATGTTACCCTCCCAAGCGTTGTACAGAACCGAAGCCTACATGTACGTGTGGTATAATAGACTGTATAAACACATTAAAACACTATTAATCCACTCGTATTGGATTGAAATCGAAACCTGCATCATTGGGAATTTGGTCACCCCTTTTTTATAGCCGACTGATAAACTTTATATTCATTGTCATCAATTACATTTCCTTGTCATCAATAATATTTTCCTCTATGTTGATAACTGATTGATGCAGTGCACTCTCATTAAATATAAATCAGTCTTGCAACAAGGTTACAGTAGCATGTCATTAACGTTTAACAGTGTACTTAAGGCTAACTATGCTCCTCTGCTATCTTCCTAGCCAATGCTGGGTTATTACCACCAACAGGTTTATGTACAGCTATGCATAACAGCTTCCAAGATGGCTGACCATATGTCGTGGTATCATAGCGCTGCTGTATCCATGCATAAAGCATATCTCTGAGACATTCTATTGGGTCATTCTGATGTTTTGCTTTAATGATAGTCAAATCTGCATGCCAGGGACATCCATTTATATATCCTGCACAGCCTCCATTATATGATCCTCATCTGAAACAAGGGGTGTGGTTTTTGGGCACAACATAGGATAATATTCACATACCAAGAAGGTCCCCAGACACACTTGAGAAATCATCACCAATTGTACTTGGTCGAGTATTACTTCCAACCCTCTGGTTTCCTGTTCCTTCACCTCGACTTCTACCTCCACCTCTACTTTGATTATCGTAACCTGCAATGGAATTAATGTTTATTTATATGACAACTTTTTAATTAACCCCTATTCACCTGATGTCCTGTAAAAAGGGACAATTTTTGAAGCCCCAAAAGTCGTGACTTTCGAACTTCACACACGTATGATTTGCCCTACTTCCAGTTCCAATTTTATACACAGTGTATAAAACCCCAGTGACAGAGGATGAATTTCAACATTTGTAGTTTAGTAATAATTTTTCTCTTTGGTCCATGTGTTACAATGTGATGTGCATTTGTGGATCTGAACCATATAACCATTGGATATAGCCAGACTTTGTGGAAGATCTGAAAGGTCACCTTATCATGTGCTTTGTAAGACACACCTTTGTATGGTGTGCTCAACATACAAAGAGGGTCCCCAGACACACTTGGGAAATCATCACCACCTGTAGATGGTACTGTATTATCTCCAACCCCATGTCCTCCAGTTCCTTCGCTGTCTTCTACCATCTGCAGTGAGTTTGTTATGCAACAAAAAAGCACGTTCAGTATTCAGTGCTAAAAAAGGTATGATTTAAATTAGTGTAGCAGTTAAGTCTTCTGCATACAATTTTCAATATTCAGGAAGAAATGGTGGAGTATTGTTAAAAGCTTTACAAGACATCAGGAACTAAATCAGATCTTGAATATGAAAAGTGAAGAAAATGAGAAACCTGTAAACTGAAGACAAAGGTGGCATAAAAAAAGGAAACAAGGTTTTTGAGATAGGGAAACCTATATTTAGCAAGCACAACCAAACAAAAAAAGGTTTTTACTTTTGCCACAACTTCCCCCCCCCCCCCCCCCTTTTTTTGCAAATTTAACTATTTGCTCACCATTTTCAAGTGTTCTGACAGTTATAGGAGTGCTGTACTAACTAGGTCTGGTGAGGTATTTACAGTCGTGCGAATGAGGACATCCTCATTATAGACAAGGTTATACTGGATGCATTGTCACTTGTGACATATAAATGAACACTTTAGATTAGGGCTACAATAGTCTACATAACATTTAAAACATTGGCGATCACTTGTAATTCTCAATGTGCTGCAGAGAGCTTGGCAATGAACAGAAATTTATTTCAGAAAAACGTGTTCCTTCAGTCCTGAAAAAAAAAATCTGGAAATGATCTCATTTTTGAAATCTGGGCTACAACCCATGATGTTATTAAACCAACAAAAGTAATTAATATTATTCAGAGCAGTATACTTTGTAAATTATTAAGGTTTATGATGATACAAGTAAGATACACCTACTGTAACTCTTATCCTAACCCAAATAAAATACAAGTAGTTGCAATAAGATCTGATGATGTGAAGCTATTGACTAACATGCTGTAGATAGCACACTATACTCACCATCTTCAAGTGTTCTGGCAGTGATTGGAGTGCTGTACTCCCCATAATCCACTGTCTTGGCCCTCACACATATGGTGTACTCAGTGTGTGGTCTTAGACCAGTCAGCTCTGTACTATATATATATATATAGCTAGTAGTATATTTTCAACAGCATCTTGTAGGCATTCATTTACACCATGTTGAGTGTATATTTTAGCCGACTTGATAGGCTTTGATAATAGCTTTGGGATCATCGACCCGATCCCATGATATAGACATGAATGTGGTTTTGATACCACTAGCTCGGAGTCCAACAGGTCATCCTGATCAACCGTCTGCACCTGGCGGAAGTACCCTTCACGTGCGTGGTACAGAACCGAAGCCTACGTACGGGATAAATAGCGTCATTAAAAGCATCATTCAACAGCTATTGGTTCGTTATCAGCCATAGTAAGGTTGAACAATTTAGGTTGCTCATGTTGGATTCGGCCATTAAGCTGGCAAAAGTTACCATAGCAACACAGCACGCGCATGCGCACAATTAGTACAGTCCGACTGACTATAATACAAATTTCACCATTGCTTAATTTCATCTGCTTTGTCATCACCAATGAGTTCCTCGTCATTTTGTTCAATGTGAAAGTGCACACACACACAACACTGTCAATTAGTATTGAAAGAATGGCCCTAGAGATTGCTATTTTAATCATAATCTCAGTACTGACGGTAGTTTTAGTATGCATTAAGCTAACTAATTGTTCTATCATCACGTATTTTCTTCGCTAATACTGGATTATTGCCTCCAACTGGTTTGTGTACTGCTTTGCACAACAGCTTCCAAGTTGGCTGACCATATGTTGTGGTATCATAATGTTCTTGAAGCCAAGCATATAGCATATCTCTGAGACACTTGACAGGATCATTGTGATGTGTTGCTGAAATAGTATTCAACTCAGCATGCCTAATCCTCAGGGCCAATCCCAGGGACTTCCATTTAGCTGCCATATCAATTACTGCCTCCACTACATCGTCACAGTCATCCTCACCTGGGTCAAGGGGTGTGGTTTGTAAGACATAACACTGCATGATGTGCTCAACATACCAAGAGGGTCCTCACACACGCTTGAGAAATCATCACCTGTACAAGGTACTGTATTACCTCCAACCCCATGTCCTCCTGTTCCTCCACCTCTACCTTGATTGCCACCATCTACAAGTGTCATAACATGCATGCGTCATTTATAAGTTCACTAATATGAGAATTCCATTCAATGTAGACTTTCTTATTTTAGAGTATTAATAAATTGGTGATGGATTGGAAACTATGCCATGCACTGAAGGCTTAATTTAAACCTCATTGGATTATTTTCTCTTGCTTTATATCCTCAGCTTTTGTAATATAATTATGACTCAAAAATATATATAAACCTAGTATATCAGGCTAACCTGCAATCCTGCTAGCCAATCCTGGGTTATTGCCACCAACAGGTTTGTATATAGCTTGGCACAAGATCCTCCAAGATGGCTGACCATTAATATTGTGATCATAATGTTGCTGTAGCCAAGCGCAAAGTATATCTCTGAGGCATTCTATTGGGTCATTCTGGTGCCTTGCTGAAATTGTATTCAACTCTGCATGCCTAATCCTCAGGGCTGCTCCTAGTGACTTCCACTTTGCTGCCATATCCAGCACTACCTCCATCACATCTACAAGGTCATCCTCACCTGGGCCAAGGGAGAGTGGTTTGTGAGAAAGAGCACTATACGATGTTGTCAACGTACCAAGGGGTTCACCAGGAACATTTGAGAAATCAACACCACCTGTACATGCTACTGAGTTATCATCAACCTCACATCGATTATCACGAGCTGCAAGTGTCATATACACAATTGTTTATTACATCGAACATGAGAATGACTAGAAATCATTCTGTTCGATAAACCAATAAACATTTTCTCAACAATTTAATGAAGCATCCTAGCCAGCATCTCTTTAAACTGACATGTACATAAATTGAAAGCCATGTCAATGAAAGCTGCATAAACACAGGATTTTTAAATACTTTTCTAATCCCCCAGCTATTATAAAACATGACTGTCGGCCAGAAATTAATTTATAATGTAATCAACCAGGCTAACCTGCAATCCTCCTCGCCAATGCTGGGTTATTACCCCCAACAGGTTTATGTACAGCTATGCATAACAGCTTCCAAGATGGCTGACCATATGTCATGGTATCATAGCGCTGCTGTAGCCATGCATAAAGCACATCTCTGAGACATTCTATTGGGTCATTGTGATGTGTTGCCGAAATAATATCCATTTCCGTTTGCCTAATTCTTAGGGCAGTTCCCAGCGACTGCCATCTTGCGGCTCCATCCAGCACTGCCTCCATTATATCAATGATGTGATCCTCACCTGGCCCAAGAAGTGTGGTTTGTAAGACACAACACTACATGATATGCTGAACATACCAAGAGGGTCACCAGACACATTTGGGAAATCATCACCATCATGAGGACTTGGTACTGTATTATCAACAACCCCACATTCTCTAGTTCCTCCACTTTGTCTTCTATCTCCATCTCTACCTTGATTTCCACCATCTAGAAGAGTTAAATACTATATAATACCAGCATAATTAATGGTACCATTCTAAATGTATTCCATTGATATTCTCTCAATACAAAAGGCCAGTAACACAATGCTACTTGTGATCATTTGATCATATAAACTACAAACTATGGAACAGATGAACATGCTCCCTTAACTTGTATAAGATACACCGGCTACATCATACAACATAGGTATAAGGCATTACATCATACCATTGATCACTTCTTGCTGGTGCACCTGAATTGGTATAAATGGACAACATAATTATCTGCAACCACTGATTCAGTGTTGTAAGTGGATAATTACACTTAGTACTGATACTTCTATTATCAATCAGTAAATAGCATAACTCAGTCCATACAGACATTACCTTGGGAAACCATGACTTGTGCTCGTCTGTCAGTCTAGTCCGTTTATCAGTATAGTAACAATTCATCTCCAGTGCCGTATCATCAAATTGACATTTGGCAGGATGCTGGTATTGAGGATAAGTGACACCATTATATGTGCACTCCTTTGGACAGTAGAATCCATACGATGGACATGGACAGTGCATATCAGTGCCAACTTTTGTAAACACTTCTTTCATAGCCTTGAAGATCGCAGACCTGGTATTTGATCCTGTCTCACCTTCATCTTCTAACAGGTGTACTTCATAATAAGTAGAAAAAGATGAAAATATTATCTGGTATGACAATCCAGAAACCCGATAATAAAAGCTTATTTTGTTCCTAAATTGGTTATCAGTTTTTATAACATTCCACTTGTGTTCAACAATAAGTCTAGTTGTTGCTGCACAGAACAGACCAATAGGGCAGTAGCCATATTCAAACATCACTAAAAAGGAACGTGATTTGTTACATGATGGGTCTGCCTTTGATAGCACAGAAGGCATAAAGAACACATTTTCATCCATTTTAGATATAATATGACGACGTTGCAATAGACTAAGTAGTTCATCCTTATTAAGACATCCTTCAACATCTTTCAGCACAGAAGCCTCTAACTGTCCCTTTGTACGCAGAGATTCATTGTAGTCTAAGTAGTTCACTTCAATAATAATTTTAGATATAGAATCAAATATTAGCTGGAAGTCAGTAATGACATAATTCTTTAGCTGAGGAATATCAGCATAATATAGCAATGTGCCTGCATTATCACACAGAAATGCCAGGGCCGCCTCAAACTTATCATCTTTTATACCACATAATTGAGCTATTTTGCAACATTTTACTTTTTCAACCTTACGAAGATGTTTAGATTTGGCATACGAGTGCAGAACAAAGTCAAATACAAGAAAAGGAGCTGGGATATCTTGAGGAGCTATATGAGATACTAACTTCTCAATTTCTGCTTTTACTTTTAGTATATCTTGTTTTTGAAAGTTGTGGATACCAATGATGAAATCTTCAATACTTTCTATTTTCATGGATTTATAAGGTTTTGATTCTCGCAGCCAGCCACGCAATGATGTGGCAATATTTCTAATTATAGCCATCTTTTGGTCTTCAGAGCCCTCCAGTTTATCTTTGTGTGTGCCAACTAGTAAAATCTGAGGATTACCATCAAAAAATGTACATACACTGGAGAGAGCATGGAAAATGAACTCCTTAACCACATAACTGTCTTGCCATGAGTGCTCCTTTCCATCACGTGGTTGGTACCGGACTGGTTTAGACTCTGTTAGACCATCTGTTAGCTTGAAGATTATAAGTGTTACCGAAGGACCACTGATTAGAAGAGGAAATATTTCTTGAAAGGTGGGTTGCCCACCTCCATCAATCACTTGTAGAAGCATTGAATTATCGAGGGAATGAAGAGCATCTAATACCTCTGACCATTGCCCTGATTTAACTGCATCTTTAAACAACTGCTGAATGTCTACGTTTGAATTGGTTTGATCATTTTGCACTTCCGCTACATCAGATGAAGTACTGGTCATCTGATTGGTTTCCATGGTTTGCATTGAATTAGATGTTTTTGCTGCTTCAGATATGCTGCTAGCAGTGGTCGTAGTAGCCGCAGTTTGTTGTACATGTGGCTTTCCTAAATCCAGATGCCCAGTTATGGCATTTGAACTACTAGGCGATAGTGAAACGTTCAGGCTTATAAAATTGGATTCAGGTAATTCATTTTGCATGTTCTCATGTTTAGACAGTTCATAGTCTAAGGAATGCAGTAACATTTTAGCAATGTCATCTAATTCTTTGACAGACCACCTCCATTCATTGTTTTCTTCATTCTGTGCTAAAATGCGCTCAATCAAAATAGGACTACCAATCTCCGCAATGGGTGTGCTTGGTTCAGGAGTGCTACATGTTTGTAGCATATCTTCAGTATGTCTAAGAAGTTGTTTACGAAGGGTGGTTTTCCCAGCTCTTGGGGTTCCATAGAAAATAAGCTTTCCAATCTTGAAACCATGAAATGAAATATCTTTATAGTCAGCCAAGATGCTTGACAACTTTTGAGCTAAAATATCTGCAAACGACAGGAACAGAGATTATCTAGCAAACACGTTGATACCAATTGGAATATAAATATATTATCAGGAGAACTGATATAAATGTGGTCCTGAAACACAAAAGTGTAGAAAAACAAACATGCATTGAAATGGATGATCAACTGCTATCAAATGAAAATAGTTTTTTGCAATTCAAAAAGCAGTGGATTGTATTATTACAAACCTATGTGTTAGCCCGTCACATCTACATGTATTCTCTCCTGCTTATTTAGGGTAGAATTTGACAGGTGTTAAGCCACCTATTAAATAGCATCTGCACTACTGTCCTACCCAGACACCTCTTAGGCTTACGCTCCACACCAGTTTTCAATGCTTGTCTCGCAATTTGTACCGTGAAACGCAATCTTCCTCCACCCACTTTATGCTGCCATCTTAAATACCACGTGCGGCAAAAGGACTGGCTATTGAGATAAACATTTGTGCTTCTTCAAAGGCTATTATTGGACAGAGAGCTGCAAAGGCACGACACATGCTGCCTGCTGGAATAGCAAGGTTGTTAATGTTATCGTAACTATTCAGGTAGGTACACAAACAAAGCCAAAAATGGGAGTCAGCTTCTCATCATGAAACAAGGACTATATGGTGCTAGAGCTCTTATGGTTTTTGCTAACAGTGAATCTGATGTTGCTGCTTTTCATTAGTTGAACATTCCGTTTCAACTACAATACATTTCTGCTAAACTTCTTTAACACACTTTTAATATTGAACGGTCAATGAAGCAAATACTATGTTAAGTTTGACATTAGTATACCTGCCTCCAGAAAAAGAGCAGGTAGCTCTTTTTTATTCTATGCAATATGCATAACGTTGTGACTTTTGTACTGAGAGAGCCAGACGAAAAGACGAAATGCAGCATGAGAGAGCCAGACGAAAAGATGAAATGCAACAGGAGAGAGCCAGACGAGAGGAGGAACGCGTAGAGCGTAAGTGGGAGAGGTAGCAGAAGAATTAAAGGACGTAATGAGAAAGAGAAGCGCGAGAGCGCACATGTGATAGGCTAAATACCTGGTACAAATAATGTACCAGAATGTAAGTGACAAATCAATTAAAAATCAAGAATTAATTCTACGCGTTTTTTTTTGTTTTTTGTTTTTGTTGCTGTGTAAGGTGGGTCATGTGGTGAGCTGATGCCTGAAGAATGCACGGGCTACGTCCTATGGAGAGAGATCAAAGCAGTCCAGAGTGAAGGGGGCCAACTCTCTTCCACACAGGGCAGGCTACGTAGAAGGGAAAGAAGTTAGAGACATCGTTCAAGACACCGATGCAGCCACAACATTAGTGCGAGACAATCTTGTGCCTAGGAATAGATATCTAAATAAATTCGTGTCAGTGTAATGTGTGCATGGTGACAATGTCTCTCACCCACTTAGCCAAGGTGGAGGTGATTGTCGATGCAAGAGCTACTTTGTGGAAGGAGCCGTGGTGAAGAAGCTACCTACGTCCTTGTTACTTGGAAGTCGTTCCTGAGCTGGGGCGGATTTGTTCATCTGAACCTG
Source organism: Eunapius fragilis (assembly GCA_963681505.1). NCBI lineage: Eukaryota > Metazoa > Porifera > Demospongiae > Spongillida > Spongillidae > Eunapius > Eunapius fragilis. The sequence goes on along the minus strand of OY811972.1, from coordinate 16,926,890 downwards.
CAGTAGAGGAAGCGTTGGCAGCTATGACGAGGGTTCAGGCCAAACGGAAGAGGGAAGAGGAAGAGAGTGCATCCAAGAAGAAGAAGGACTCTGGTGTTACGTGTAGGAGCTTGTCACCAGCGCCAGTTATGGAAGATCCCGGAGAGGAAGGAACGTAGCCTCCCAGATGGAGGACAACGGGGTTGAGAAAAATGGTGACGTGGAGCAAGAGGAAACTGATGGTCCAGGTGGTGACATGGAGGGGACAACTATGACAGTCTTGGGGAGTCCATGGAAAGAAACTAAGGAAGTTGCAACTGGAAGATGGTGTGGCATAACACGTATTATTTGTGTTGTCATGGTTGTACTTGCGCATGCACCTGATCATTATTAATATATATTTTACGAACACTTACATGGTGGCAGCGGTTCTCTGAAACCCACGGTTGGACATGGCAGATATTCGGTTGCAACCTCCGGAAGCGTTCGACTTCAAGAACCCTGACGACTGGACCCGCTGGAAACGGCGGTTCGAACAGTTCCGTATCGACTCGTCCCTCGACACACAATCTGACTCTAAGCAAGTCAGTATGTTATTATATTCTATGGGCGAGGAGGCAGAAGTGGTTTATGTGTCCACGGACCCCGTATCACAGACAATGAGAGGAAAAGCTACAAGAAAGTAGTGGAGAAACTGGATGAGTATTTCCATGTTCGACACAATGTCATTTTCGAGCAGGCGCGCTTCAACAGACGTGACCAGCTGGAAGGTGAGTCTGGCGACCAGTACATCACGGAGCTATATTACTTGGCAGAGCGGTGTTCATACGGGCAGCTCACCTCTGAAATGATCCGTGGCCGTCTTGTTGTCGGTATTAGGGATCTAGCCCTCTCAGAAAGACTTCAACTAAATCCGGATCTCACTTTAGAGAAAGCAAAGACCATGATCCGGCAGAGAGAGGCGGTCCACACACAACAACAGGTGCTCAAGGAGGCAGAAAGCGGCTCTTTTTTCAAGGGGGAAAACAGCTCAATGGACTTCCTTAGGGGCCAAGGCACCAAGACAAAACCAGCAGGTGTTTCTCCTGCAAAGCCAAAACAAACACCTAAGCAGTGTATCAAATGCGGGAAAGGCCAGCATCCTTGGTATACTTACCCTGCCAAGTGGTCTGTGTGTCATAAATGCAAGCGGAGAGCTAGGACACTATGGCTCACAGTGCCTATAAAGACAGTGGCGGAGTTACAACCAGACGAGAGCAACCTTGACAGTGCATTCTTAGACACACTTACACAAAACAGTCCTGAAACCTGGAGAATGAAGTTAAAGCTGGCGAATCAAACGTTGGAGTTCAAAATAGATACTGGAGCTGAGGTAACAGCAATTTTGGATGTGGCTTTCAGAGCTTTTAAAGGGCTTAAACTAGACAGACCCAAGAAGATGCTGTACAGTCCTGCACGCACTCTTTTAAAGGTAATCGGTCAGTATGAAGGGGAGCTGTTTTATCGAGGGAAAACTACCAAGCAGAATGTGTATGTAGTAAACGGACTGAGAACTAACCTGCTGGGACTACCAGCTATCCTCGCTCTGAAGTTGGTGGCAAAGCTAGAGGAAACAGTGGAAGCTGCACTTCACACTATTGTGGAAAAATATCCTACACTATTCCAGGGGCTGGGGAGCAAGGATGACCCTTATGACATTCAGTTGCAACCAGAGGCACAGCCCTATGCTTTGTTTACCTCCCGGAACATTCCTTTACCATTGCGTCTCAAGGTCAAGCAGGAGTTGGAGCGAATGGAGTCACTGGGAATCATCTCAAAAGTAGATGAGCCAACTCCATGGTGTGCCGGAATGGTGGTTGCTCCCAAGAAGAGTGGGGCAATCCGCATATGTGTGGACTACCAACCCTTAAATCGTTATGTTTGCCGGGAGGTATACCCTCTTCCAAAAGTAGATGAAACCTTAGCACAGTTGGCAGGAGCAGCAAACTCGATGCAAATTCCGGATTTTGGCAAATACCCTTGACTGAGAGGTCCAAACTTCTGACCACATTCATCACTCCATTTGGTCGTTACTACTTTCACAAACTTCCGTTTGGGATTTGCAGTGCGCCTGAGCACTTCCAGAAGCGAATGAGTAAAATCCTTGCAGGCCTTGAGGGGGTCCTGTGTCAGATGGACGATGTGTTAGTGTTTGGCAGGGACAAAGAGGAACATAACGCTCGCCTCATAGCGGCATTAAACAGAATCCGTGATGCTGGAGTAACTCTAAATAGGGAGAAGTGTGAGTTTGAGAAAGGGAAACTACTCTTTCTCGGGCATGTCATTGACCAACATAGCGTCCAAGCAGATCCAGAGAAAACGTCTGCTATTGAAGGTCTCAGCTCACCCAGTAACATCACAGAATTGAGACGATTTCTTGGAATGGCAAACCAAATGGGGAAGTTTTCACCTAACTTAGGACAGGTAACGCAGCCTCTTCGAGAACTCTTGAGCAAAAACCACACTTGGCAATGGGGTTGTGCTCAAGAAGAAGCCTTTGCTCAGGTTAAAGCCAAGCTTTGCAAGCCAACAGTGCTTGCCTTCTATACCCCAGATGCACCAACCAAACTTTCGGCAGATGCATCATCGCATGGGTTGGGGGCAGTATTGCTACAGAGAAGTGATGGGGAATGGAAACCTGTGGCATATGCATCCCGGTCAATGTCAGATACTGAAAAACGGTACGCACAAATCGAGAAAGAAGCACTGGCTACTGTATGGGTGTGTGAAAAGTTTGCCAGTTATATTGTTGGACTTAAATTCCACATTGAAACTGATCACAAGCCGCTAGTTCCACTGTTAGGATCAAAGCACCTCGATACGTTACCACCACGAATTCTTCGATTTCGGCTGAGGCTAGCACGCTTCGATTTTACTATTCAGCACGTGCCTGGTAAGCTCTTGTGCACAGCAGATACACTGTCTCGAGCACCAGGGCCCATCACTAAGGCTGACATGCGGCTAGAGGAAGAAGCAGATCATATCATGGAAGTTTGCATTAAACATCTTCCAGCCAGTGCAGTGAGGGGCGGTTAAAACAATACGCGGAAGCCCAGCTAGCAGATCCTGTGTGTTCAGCAGTGATGAAGCATTGTCTAGTGGATGGCCAGAGAGACACAAGATTGAACCTGTCCTAAAGCCTTACTGGAAAGTTCAAGGAGATCTATCAGTTCACAACGATTTGCTTCTTTTCCAAAAGCGTATTGTGGGGCCAGAGTCTCTACCCGTACCTAGCCATTCTCACCTACCGTTCCACACAACTACCCTGGTGTGGTCTGTCACCGGCTCAACTGCTGACGGGCCGGCAATTGCGCACTAACCTTCCACAAACCCTTGAACATCTGAAACCAGAATGGCCTTATCTGCTTCTATTTCAGGAGCAAGACTTGGAGTTTAAATCCCACCAAAAGTCCAATTTTGACAGGCATCACAGAGTCCACCAACTTCCAGATATTCCAGATCAGACTGAGGTGTGGATCACAACATACAAGAGTAAGCCGACCCCTGGTATAGTGGTGGGAAAGGCAGGGGCTCCGCGGTCATACATTGTGGAAACTCAGGGTGGCTTAGCACGTCGTAATCGACACTACCTCAACGTCTTGCCTAATGTTGTTAGGCAAGGTGCAGAGGAACCACAACAACCTGACTCCTTGGAGCAGGAACCCGAACAAGCGGAGAAACCACAACAACCCAATACCTATGAACAGGAGCAAGACCACCAACCACAGGAACCTCATAGAATTATGACACGGTCACAGACAGGGACAGTGATCCGTCCCCCTGAACGATTTGGATGGAACTCAACCCTTGCAAGAAAGGGAGATGTGGCATAACACGTATTATTAGTGTTGTCATGGTTGTACTTGCGCATGCGCCTGATCATTATTAATATATTTTTACAGATGGGACATTGAAACCGGTACGAGAGTCTGCAAAGCAACTGCAGAAGAAAGCAGGTTCCATATAGGATTGATGCTGCAAAATTATTTCTGTGTGCCAATGTTCTAAGTGATACTTATATAACACACTTTTGACGTACTGTATAAATGAACACTTTAGATTAGGGCTAAATAATCTGCATACCATTTAAAACATTGGCGATCACTTTTAAAACTCAATGTTGTGCAAAGAGCTTGGCAATAAACAGATATTTATTTATATTAATTCAGTCTCTGGAATGATCTTAATTTTCAAATCTGGGCTACAACCCGTTTAACAAACAAAAGTAATTAATATTCATAGATTAATTATTCAGAGCACCACACTTTTAAGGTTATTGATGATTACACCTAACCCTACAAGTAATTGCAATAAGATCTGATGATGTGAAGATATTGACTAACATGCTGTAAATAGCACACTATACTCACCATCTTCAAGTGTGCTGGCAGTGATTGGAGTGCTGTACTCCCCATAATCCACTGTCTTGGCCCTCACACGTATGGTGTACTCAATGTGTGGTCTTAGACCAGTCAGCTCAGTACTGGTAGTATTTCCAGCAATATCATGAAGGCATTCACTTTCACCATGTACAGTATAGCTGACTTGATAACCTCTAATGATACCATTTACATGTACATCATGTGGTGGCTTCCAAGATATGGTCATGGATGTAGCTTTGATATTGTCAGCTTTTAATCCAATTGGAGGAGAAGGAACTGGGGAGGAAGAAAATATTACAATACTGATCTATAGAAATGTTAAATCGACGGACCATCTATACGTAGACGAAATTGGTCGAAATCATCTAGATGTAGGCACTACTTCAAAGTTTCGCGTATTAATATCGTGCAAAAACATTCATTGTCTTACAGAGCCATCTAAACAGGTTAAACAATGCGTGGGTAGGTAGCAGTTTTATCATTCGTGAAATAGTCACTTCAAATGGCTAAGAACGTTTAAATCGGTGTCAAAATGAAAGTAATGAAAGGTCCAAGAACCAGTGAAGCGACTATTTCACGAACGATAAAATCAACTAAAAAATGCTACCTACCCACGTGTTGTTTAACCTGTTTAGATGGCTCAGAAAGAATATTAATGTTTTTTAATACCCGAAACTTGCTTTGAAGTAGTGTCTACGTGTGGATTATTTCGACCAATTTCATCAACGTATGTCGATTTAACATTAAGATACTGAGATACAGTATTGAGCACACAGGAAGTAGCAGTGATGGGAGGTGTCTTATAGTGAGACAGATGACATGCAAAAGTGCACCTAGGTGGCTTTCTGGATGCAATAATGAATTGAAATGGCTCGTAGGAAACTACAATGGCCCAGTAGGTTGTGCTAACAAAACAATGTATAAAACTGTTAACACAGAGCATAGAGCTGTTTGTGGTATAGAGCATAGAGCAGTCAACACAGAAACATAGTTGAGGTGGCCCACCAGAGGTCCAAGAACGAAAGTTGGGCATGACAATGCAAGTAGTTGAATAAATGGATTGGAACAAAACATATGGCAGGCAGGCAGGCGGGGAATTTATTCTAAATGGTGCTCCATCGTGATGATGTGGAGTTGACAGAGGTCATCATTATACAAGTAAAGAAAAACATTCTCTAACGAGAAAGTTCGTGGGATATAGGAATTGGAGGCAAAGGTAGTGTAAAAAGGAGGGGAACAAGGTTTTGAGAAAAGCATAATGAGACAAAAATCCTATATTTAGCACGTGTAAATGTAACGAACCAAAAGAAGTGCTAAATATAGGATTTATGTCTCATTACCCTTTTCTCAAACCTTGTTCCCCTCCTTTTTACACCACCTTTGCCTCCAATTCCTATATCCCACCAACTTTCTCGTTATAGAATGTTTTTCTTTACTTGTTTCCTCTATTTTTTTCATTATCACGATTATTAATACTGGCAAGTGCCCCCACCCCCCACTTCAATTACCGTCACGAGCAGACACCCGCTTTTGTTTGGGATCACTGTAATGATCGTGATACATCAGAGCTACAGTTTCAATGACTTAAGAGATACTGATTTAATTTTCACAACTTCTGTGGCTTGTACATCACTCCCCACATAACCCCTTGCTGGGGTGGGAGTGAGTACCACACCCAACTAGCCTGCTTCTTCCCTATACCTGGATCTGCCTCCTGCTCTACCTAACAGACACCAGCAACGGTACATCCATATTTGGGCTTGAGGAAGCCAGAAGAAGCTTTGACTGCAGTACTACCAACGTTAGCAGCAAGCATGGGAGCTTCAATGATATCGTCATAAGGTGACTCCACGTTGGCCTACATCCAGTAGTGCCGATTGAGGGAAGGCCTGCATGGGTTGTCTAAGGTCGAAGATAAGCCAATAAGAGTGTTGGCTGTACTAGTAGTGGCATACTGGCACCAGGATCAGATACTATGACGATTGAAGCAGACCTGTTGAGCAATCCTTATCGACAGCCTCCATTAACAAAGTGATGCGAGCAAACTTAGTCTTTCAACTTGGCTCAGGTGCTTCTCGCCACACTGCTCCGTGTGAAGAGTTCTGTGACATGAGATAGTAGTAGATATTTTCATCCTGTATAGCTACCACATACAACGTGCACTTCCGAAATATGAACGAAATACTAATGACTGCAAATCTGACACAATATTGCTAGGCATTTTTACTCTAGATGTGACGTTTATCACATATCCGATCTTTCATGCAAAGGGTCCATTGTATCAAAACCCTCACAAATCAAATATTTAAAGCCTTTATCATTAAGATACGGCTGATAATTGATTTTAACATGAACGCTAAAATCTGATTATAAGTGGCAGAACAGCACTGATTTCAAGCTGCTAAGTTCACTAATATAGCAAGCTATTTGATTTTATCCTTTGAACAGTTGGGACAGTGTCCAGCAAAATCACCCTTGTGATACTTTTTCAGGACAAAGTAACGCTTGCATTGAAATGTATAGCTGATAACTTCATGATGGATAGTCTAATTTAGGATGCATAAGAATCATATGATAGAAGCGCTTTGGAGTTTATGTAAAATCAAAAATTTGAAAACTTGAAAAACCTCCCAGAAGGGTGATTTTGCTAGACACTGTCCCATAAAGATATATAATTGAATTTTTAATACTGCAGTTTGTATTTGACTGAAGCATGGTTATTAACTTCATTTAGATTGATAATTTTGATCCTAAATTATTTTGCTTCAAACAATGTCAGTTCTTTCTAGGTAAAGATTGAGGTTGACAAAATTTATCAGCCTCAGATTGATACAACAGGGCACTACTGAAATCAACCACTGTTAACTTCCATATCGTCATGATGGAGAACATTATTAATCCCACGCTTGCCTGCCTGCTGATATTTTACTCTAATCCATTCATCCCACTACTTCCATTGTCATTCGACTTTCATTCTCTGAACCTCCAGTAGACCACACCCATTGCTTGCTCTGCTCTATGCTTTATGTCAACAGCTCTATATTATATGCACATTTTTTTTTGCATGAACTGCCCACTCCCTTCCACCATTATTGGGAGCATAAGCAACCAACATCATAAAAATTGCTTCTTGGAAACAACCAATTATTATTAACTCACCATCTTCAAGTGTGCTGGCAATGATTGAAGTGCTGTACTCCCCATAATCCACTGTCTTGGCCCTCACACGTATGGTGTACTCAGTGTGTGGTCTTAGACCAGTCAGCTCAGTACTGGTAGTATTTCCTGCAATATCATGAAGGCATTCACTTTCACCATGTGGAGTGTAGCTGACTTGATAACCTCTGATGATACCATTTACATCATGTGGTGGCTTCCAAGATATGGTCATTGATGTAGCTTTGATATTGTCAGCTTTTAATCCAATTGGAGGAGAAGGAACTGATGAGGGATAGGCTTTTTGTCCCAAAGATGGTGGGGATGTCATACCTGAGTGTGCAAAAATACAATACAGGCCACTCATTATAGTCATGGTACAAGTTTGTAATTACATCAAATGTGTGCTATAAATTTATGTCTAGAAAGTAGAATTCTCCCATAAGCTCTATTAAGGGCCATACTAAACCTGCCATAGAACTAAGGAATTGGATTTGTTAAATTTGGTAGAGCAAGACATGTAGTGCAAACTGAGAGAAAGTCTACCAGCCTCAGAAATTGACACTCACATGGCCAACGTCAGCTATCTTCAGCTATGAGGGCTACCAACCCCACTGTCTCACACTTGCTTAAGGCAAAAAACTTGTTAACTCATATGGAGAGGTGCCACAAGATAACAGCAATTTTTGTTTCCTATGGTAAAAATGCACTAATAGTTTAGAGGACTGTAGCATCTGTTTTAGAAATGCCCTTTCCTGTTGTTTTTCCCGGTGCTACTTGACCCTTTGTGCAGAACCTCATATAAAGGCACTAGATATTCAGACCTTGTTCCAACCACAGTGCAAGAACTCCAACCACAGTGGACAGAATTTCAAAGGTACCTAAGATTACTGTACCAGGTGGTGCAGGTCAATTTGAAACCAGGGCTCCAATTGACACAGGAAGGCTGTTGATAACTACTGCAGCTGATTGAACAGTGGGACCAGTTGGTTTTGAAGGACGGAGTATTGTACCGGCAGTATGAAGACTTCAAGGGAAGTAGCCTACTTCCTGGTCATCTTGGAAAACAGGTAACACTGAGAGGTATGCAAAGATCTTCAACACTTGGCAGAAGCCCATAATGAAGTAAGGCAACATCTGAAGTCAGAGTAGCATAAGCACAAGCAGCTGTACAACCATAAGGAGGAAGGTACATGTAAACCTTTTAAAGATGGAGAAATGATTCGGTTTATGTCCAGCAGTACAGCGGGGTTTTGTAAAAAGCTCCATGTACATTGAAAGACCATACTAATAAGCAGTCCGATGGACTGCGAGTGTTAGATAGTAAAAATTAGGGCTTAGGGTAGGGAGGGGGGGGGCCGAAGGCCCGCTATGCCCTTCAACTTTTCACCCCCTCTCCGAATCCACACTCCGTTCCTCCCTCCCGACACACTTCATTGAAACTCACTAACTCCTCTCCCCTTAATAAATGCCTTCTTGGCTCTCAACCGGCGCCTTTGGCGCCATACTCTACTGAGAAATGATTTGGTTTATGGCAAACAGTACGCATTCAAGAGCCTATAGTTAGATTTTGGTTGTATCTGACCCCTGTTACGGGACATCCAGGGGGATGGATTCATTGAATCTGTGGTGACTATACAATGCAAGCTAACCTATCAAACGAAGAGATTTGTTTTCCTTGGGGAAGACCTTTACTAAGTTAGATCTCAGTCATGCTTATGTCCAGTTGTTTACATATGAGGACTTCTCCTGCTATTTTTCAAAAAGACTACAGAAACACTGTTGAAGGAAATTTCCTGAGGGCAGCTTATGTGGATGAAATTTTAGTGACAGGTACTACTGAACTGGAACATTTGAACACCAAAAAGTGTTAAATTACCCTTGACAAGAGAAATATACATTTCTGTTAGTTGAACAAGGTGAATTAGACAGAAACTATGCTCCCTCCATATGTGATTGGTTGTACGGCACGTGATAGCCACGTGGTGGGGGGGTTTAAATAGGTATGAGCGTGGCTTTTGGCTCAGTCTAAGTGTCGTGCACGTGCTGCAAACTTTTTGTTGGTGTTGTGTGTGTTCAGAACAGTTCTTAGTTGAGGTTTCCTTGGCAGCCTATCAGATCATGATGTGGAGGAAGAATCTGACTGTGATAGTGATTCTAAAGATGTTTAGGGAGCGTGCTTAAAAAAAAGGCTTTTCCTGAGTGCAGAATTTTTCACAAAGGTGTGCATCAGGTTTTTTCCCTTGAGAGTGTGTGGTGTAATATATGTGTTTAGCTGACCCTCGCTCCATATGTTATTGATGTGTTGTAATGCTATTGGTCTTGTGTGTGTGTGTTTTGTTTGTTGCTTTGTGTTTGCAGGCGTGCACAATGACTCTATGCATATGTGTGGTTAAGGGGTAGTGCTGTACTGGGAGCAAGGGGAGGGAGAGGGGAAACACGCTGCTCTTCTAACACATTATCACTACAAATAGTGACCGACAGTACAAGAATAAATCACATTTCCAGATGATGGATATAAGGCACATAGCCTACAACCCCATGATCTACGTACATAACATGGAAAAACAAACTGGCGTAGCTATTATTAGCAGTACATGTATGATGATATACACTATATTCTGAACACGGACTGTGAACAAGGAATATGTTAGAATAGATAGTTGTTGTTACCATGGTAAGCTGGTGAGTGCATATTGCCAGACAAGCATTTAGTGAATAGTCCCACTTACAATAGTAAGCATCAATGGCATCAGCCTGGGCAGCCAACTGGCACTGTCTAAGGACATCAACCAGTGTCCTCCATGTTGTAGGTTTCCTTCCAGTACCAGTAATCCACCTCTGGAAGATGGCCCGTGTGATTGCTTCAGCATTGAGCAGGTGTTCAGATCTGAGTGCATCCATCAACACTCCATTGTCATCTTCCAGCAGTAGTATCCCCAAGTTGTAGTACCTGGTACCAATACTTTGGATGATGTTCAACTGACCAACAGAAATGGACATCAGACGCATGATAGAAGGAGTGGCTAATGGAATGAGAAAAAAATCAGTGGAATGGAGAAGAGGTAAAGATGGCAGTCATCACGCACCTGAATCGCCTGATGAAGTAGCATCTTGTTTGTTGACAGCACTCTCACGCAGCCACTTCAACTGGTCCTCACTCAGGTCACCCGTTTGGTGATATACAATGGTACAATTCCACTTGTATGTTAGTCCTTTATGTACTACCACAGCTACATGAGGAGGGTCTGAGGTACACCTTGGTCCTGCACACATGAAGGCATCTTCAAACTGGACACCATGGTACTTGAGCACACTACAAGCACTCTTGATACCACTGTACACACTGTTCCTTATCTCTCTACACACCTCACCGGAGGCATCACTAACATTTACTTCAATATAGGAGAACATGTCACCAAGGGTAACTACTCCAACAGTATCCTTTAGTTCAAATGAGATACAGTTACGATAAAGACGCAATGGCTTGTTTCGTATAATGCACACCTTCCAAGGGGATGGGTTGGTTGGGGATAACAGATGAGCCACAAGACAGCAAAACAGACCAATAGGAATATAGCCCTGGGTGGGCCTGATTATCAGGGAGGTACTTTGGTGAAGGTACTGGGACACTTGCTCACACTCCATGTGGGGCAGTAGTGCAGGCATCAAGTACTCACCATCTCTGATCATAGCAATCGCACGCACACTCACCAGTAGAGCCATCAGATCTTGTGGAGTGAACAGACCCTCTTTGTAGTGCTTTGGAAACTTTCTCAGCAGCTTCACTGTCACCAGTCCACGATCCCTGAACATGACCAGGTCACCAGCTGCTACATCTTCATCTGGATTATCCCTCAGCTTGTGGTGGTACTGCACTAGTTCTGTCACCTTATTGAGGACTACCTGAGGATCACAAAACACTATCTGGGGCAGAACCTTGGGGTAATATAAGAACACATTGTGCTGGACTAGGTGATGCAATGCAGCAGAGAATGCATCTCCCTCCATGTGCAACTTTGTAGCAATCACTTGGCATTGCACAAGACTCAAGATTCCATCTTCAGATGACCTTTGGAGATGGATTTCTAGCCCAAACCATGCTAGAGGCATCTTCATGGACTGAGTGGATGCAGACATGATTATCTGCCTGAGTACCTTAGCAATATGTCTGTCCCCATCCTGAGGAAATTTGCCATTTACAGCAAATATAACTTCTTTCATGTTCTGATCTGTAAACACCGTGCTAGAACGGTCAGGGTCCAGTAACTCCAGTAACTCCTTGAGCTGTCTGTTCTTCTCACTGATGTCCTCTTTGCTGGCAACATCTTTATGTGTTCCCACGGTGATGATCAGAGGACGAGCTTCCTGGGAGTGTAGTGATTGAAGACAGTGTTGGAGGATCTGTTTGTGAGAGAGAGATGATCGATATGGTATACCAACAGGCTTGCCATCTGCTCCATAGTACTCCGTGATAGGATGATGAGACAGATCTTCTGACAAGTTTAGAACGAAAACAATCACACCAGGGTTCTGAATAAACAATGGAAGGATATCATGGTATTGCAGTTGACCACCACTGTCAATGAACTGGACCAACTTTAGATTAAAAAGCCTTCTCCTTTCTGCAGAGGGAAACGGGATAAGCATAGGTAAGAAGAGTTAAATCTCGTCCCTAACCATGGATAATCAGACTCATCAATGCCTGCTCATCTTCAACCACAAACCAGTCATCCTCCTCTTGTCCACCCACACCTGCCAGTGTGAATGAGATGGCTCGAACAGGGTTGTCAGCCAGCCCTGTACTGACACGTTGCTCTGGAGGGTCCTTCTTCAGAAGGAGGTGTTTGAGGTGAGTCTTTCCAACACCAGCTGCTCCAACAATGAGGCACTTGGTCACTGATGTTTCCGCATATCCCTTGGTCATGGCTTCATCATAGAGACGTCTGAATGGAAGATAACCATAACATGTAGAATTGATCATTTCAAAGTGCGATATGCAAAAAGTACATGGACATTGCTCTAGATGCACCTCCACACACCCCAGGTACACCTCCACACACCCAGGTACACCTCCACACACCCTAGGTACACCTCCACACACCCCAGGTACACCTCCACACAACCCTTGGTACACCTACACACACCCCAGGTACACCACCACACACCCTAGGTACACCTCACCACACACCAGGTACATCTCCACACACCCCAGGTACACCACCACACACCATAGGTACACCTCCACACACCCTAGGTACACCTTCACACACCCCAGGTACACCTCCACACACCCTAGGTGCACCTCCACACACCCTAGGTACATCTTCACACACCCCAGGAACACCTCCACACACCCCAGGTACACCTCCACACACCCTAGGTACACCTCCACACACTCAAGGTACACCTCCACACACCCCAGGTACACCTCCACAACCCTAGGTACACCTCCACACACCCCAGGTACACCTCCACACACCCCAGGTACACCTCCACAACCCTAGGTACACCACACACCCCAGGTACACCTCCACACACCCTAGGTACACCTCCACACACCCCAGGTACACCTCCACACATCCCAAGTACATCTCCACACACCCCAGGTACACCTCCACACACCCCAGGTACACATCCACACACCCTAGGTACACCTCCACACACCCCAGATACGCCTTCACACACCCCAGGTACACCTCCACACACCCAGGTACACCTCCACACACCCCAGGTACACCTCCACACACCCTAGGTACATCTCCACACACCCTAGGTACACCTCCACACAGCCTAGGTACACCTCCACACACCCCAGGTACACCTTCACACACCCCAGGTACACCTCCACACACCCAGGTACACCTCCACACACCCCAGGTACACCTCCACACACCCTAGGTACACCTCCACACACCCTAGGTACACCTCCACACACCCTAGGTACACCTCCACACTCCCCAGGTACATCTCCACACACCCCAGGTACACCTCCACACACCCCAGGTACACCTCCACACACCCCAGGTACACCTCCACACACCCCAGGTACACCTCCACACACCCTAGGTACACCTCCACACACCCCAGGTACACCTCCACACACCCTAGGTACACCTCCACACACCCCAGGTACACCACCACACACCCTAGGTACACCTCCACACACCCCAGGTACACCACCACACACCCTAGGTACACCTCCACACACCCCAGGTACACCTCCACACATCCCAAGTACATCTCCACACACCCCAGGTACACCTCCACACACCCCAGGTACACCTCCACACACCCTAGGTACACCTCCACACACCCCAGATACACCTTCACACACCCCAGGTACACCTCCACACACCCAGGTACACCTCCACACACCCCAGGTACACCTCCACACACCCTAGGTACACCTCCACACACCCTAGGTACACCTCCACACACCCCAGGTACACCTCCACACACCCCAGGTACACCTCCACACACCCCAGGTACACTCCACACACCCCAGGTACACCTCCACACACCCTAGGTACACCTCCACACACCCCAGGTACACCTCCACACACCCCAGGTACACCTCCACACACCCCAGGTACACCTCCACACACCCCAGGTACACCTCCACACACCCCAGATACACCTGCACACACCCCAGGTACACCTCCACACACCCCAGGTACACCTCCACACACCCCAGGTACACTTCCACACACCCCAGGTACACCTCCACACACCCTAGGTACACCTCCACACACCCCAAGTACACGTCCACACACCCCAGGTACACCTCCACACACCCCAGGTACACTTCCACACACCCCAGGTACACCTCCACACACCCCAGATACACCTGCACACACCCCAGGTACACCTCCACACACCCCAGGTACACCTCCACACACCCCAGGTACACTTCCACACACCCCAGGTACACCTCCACACACCCTAGGTACACCTCCACACACCCCAGGTACACGTCCACACACCCCAGGTACACCTCCACACACCCCAGGTACACCTCCACACACCCCAGGTACACCTCCACACACCCCAGGTACACCTCCACACACCCCAGGTACACCACCACACACCACAGGTACACCTCCACACTCCCCAGGTACACCTCCAGATACCCCAGGTGCACCTCCACGCACCCCAGGTACACCTCCACACACCCTAGGTACACCTCCACACACCCCAGGTACACCTCCACGCACCCCAGGTACACCTCCACACACCCCAGGTACACCTCCACACACCCCAGGTACACCTCCACACACCCCAGGTACACCTCCACACACCCCAGGTACACTCCACACACCCTAGGTACACCTCCACACACCCCAGGTACACCTCCACACACCCCAGGTACACCTCCACACACCCCAGGTACACTCCACACACCCCAGGTACACCTCCACACACCCTAGGTACACCTCCACACACCCCAGGTACACCCCCACACACCCCAGGTACACCTCCACACACCCCAGGTACACCTCCACACACCCCAGGTACACCTCCACACACCCCAGGTACACCTCCACACACCCCAGGTACACCTCCACACACCCCAGGTACACTTCCACACACCCCAGGTACATCTCCACACACCCTAGGTACACCTCCACACACCCCAGGTACACGTCCACACACCCCAGGTACACCTCCACACACCCCAGGTACACCTCCACACACCCCAGGTACACCTCCACACACCCCAGGTACACCTCCACACACCCCAGGTACACCACCACACACCACAGGTACACCTCCACACTCCCCAGGTACACCTCCAGATACCCCAGGTGCACCTCCACGCACCCCAGGTACACCTCCACACACCCTAGGTACACCTCCACACACCCCAGGTACACCTCCACGCACCCCAGGTACACCTCCACACACCCCAGGTACACCTCCACACACCCCAGGTACACCTCCACACACCCTAGGTAAACCTGCACACACCCCAGGTACACCTCCACACACCCAGGTACACCTCCACACACCCCAGATACACCTCCACACTCCCCAGGTACACCTCCACACACCCTAGGCACACCTCCACACACCCCAGGTACACCTCCACACACCCCAGGTACACCTCCACACACCCTAGGTACACCTCCACACACCCCAGGTACACCTCCACACACCCTAGGTACACCTCCACACACCCCAGGTACACCTCCACACACCCCAGGTACACTTCCACACACTCCAGGTACACCTCCACACACCCTAGGTACACCTCCACACACCCCAGGTACACCTCCACACACCCCAGGTACACCTCCACACACCCCAGGTACACCTCCACACACCCCAGGTACACCTCCACACACCCCAGGTACACTTCCACACACCCCAGGTACACCTCCACACACCCTAGGTACACCTCCACACACCCCAGGTACACCTCCACACACCCCAGGTACACCTCCACACACCCCAGGTACACCTCCACACACCCCAGGTACACCTCCACACACCCCAGGTACACCTGCACACACCCCAAGTACACCTCCACACACCCCAGGTACACCTCCACACACCCCAGGTACACCTCCACACTCCCCAGGTACACCTCCACACACCCCAGTACACCTCCACACACCCCAGGTACACCTCCACACACCCCAGGTACACCTCCACACACCCTAGGTACACCTCCACACACCCCAGGTACACCTCCACACACCCTAGGTTCACCTCCACACACCCCAGATACACCTTCACACACCCCAGGTTCACCTCCACACATCCTAAGTACATCTCCACACACCCCAGGTACACCTCCACACACCCCAGGTACACCTCCACACACCCCAGGTACACTTCCACACACCCCAGGTACACCTCCACACACCCTAGGTACAACTCCACACACCCCAGGTACACCTCCACACACCCTAGGTACACCTCCACACACCCCAGGTACACCTCCACACACCCTAGGTACACCTCCACACACCCCAGATACACTCCACACACCCCAGGTACACCTCCACACACCCTAGGTACACCTCCACACACCCCAGGTACACCTCCACACACCCCAGGTACACCTCCACACACCCCAGGTACACCTCCACACACCCTAGGTACACCTCCACACACCCCAGGTACACCTCCACACACCCCAGGTACACTTCCACACACCCCAGGTACACCTCCACACACCCCAGGTACACCTCTACACACCCCAGGTACACCTCCACACACCCCAGGTACATCTCCACACACCCTAGGTACACCTCCACACACCCCAGGTACACCTCCACACACCCCAGGTACACCTCTACACACCCCAGGTACACCTCCACACACCCCAGGTACACCTCCACACACCCCAGGTACACTTCCACACACCCCAGGTACACCTCCACACACCCTAGGTACACCTCCACACACCCCAGGTACACCTCCACATACCCTAGGTACACCTCCACACACCCCAGGTACACCTCCACACACCCCAGGTACACCTCCACGCACCCCAGGTACACCACCACACACCCTAGGTACACCTCCACACACCCCAGGTACACCTCCACACACCCCAGGTACACCTCCACACACCCTAGGTACACCTCCAAACACACCAGGTACACCTCCACACACCCCAGGTACACCTCCACACACCCTTGGTACACCTCCACACACCCCAGGTACACCTCCACACACCCTAGGTACACCTCCACACACCCCAGGTACACCTCCACACACCCCAGGTACACCTCCACACACCCCAGGTACACCTCCACACACCCTAGGTACACCTCCACACACCCCAGGTACACTCCACACACCCCAGGTACACCTCCACACACCCTAGGTACACCTCCACACTCCCCAGGTACACCTCCACACACCCTAGGTACACCTCCACACACCCCAGGTACACCTCCACACACCCCAGATACACCTCCACACACCCTAGGTACACCTCCACACACCCCAGGTACACCTCCACACACCCTAGGTACACCTACACACACCCCAGGTACACCTCCACACACCCCAGGTACACTTCCACACACCCCAGGTACACCTCCACACACCCCAGGTACACCTCCACACACTCCAGGTACACCTCCACACACCCTAGGTACACCTATACACCTACACACACCCCAGGTACACCTCCACACACCCTAGGTACACCTCCACACACCCCAGGTACACTTCCACACACCCCAGGTACACCTCCACACACCCCAGGTACACCTCCACATACCCCAGGTACACCTCCACATACCCCAGGTACACCTCCACACACCCCAGGTACACCTCCACACACCCCAGGTACACCTCCACACACCCCAGATACACCTCCACACACCCCAGGTACACCTCCACACACCCTAGGTACACCTCCACACACCCCAGGTACACTTCCACACACCCCAGGTACACCTCCACACACCCTAGGTACACCTCCACACACCCCAGGTACACCTCCACACACCCCAGGTACACCTCCACACACCCCAGGTACACCTCCACACACCCCAGGTACACCTCCACACACCCTAGGTACACCTGCACACACCCCAGGTACACCTCCACACACCCTAGGTACACCTCCACACACCCCAGGTACACCTCCACACTCCCCAGGTACACCTCCACACACCCTAGGTACACCTCCACACACCCCAGGTACACCTCCACACACCCCAGGTACACCTCCACACACCCCAGGTACACCTCCACACACCCCAGGTACACCTCCACACACCCCAGATACACCTCCACACACCCCAGGTACACCTCCACACACCCTAGGTACACCTCCACACACCCCAGGTACACCTCCACACACCCCAGGTACACCTCCACACACCCTAGGTACACCTCCACACACCCCAGGTACACTCCACACACCCCAGGTACACCTCCACACACCCTAGGTACACCTCCACACACCCCAGGTACACCTCCACACACCCCAGGTACACCTCCACACACCCTAGGTACACCTCCACACACCCCAGGTACACCTCCACACACCCCAGGTACACCCCCACACACTCCAGGTACACCTCCACACACCCCGGGTACACCTGCACACACTCCAGGTACACCTCCACACACCCTAGGTACACCTACACACACCCCAGGTACACCTCCACACACCCCAGGTACACTTCCACACACCCCAGGTACACCTCCACACACCCCAGGTACACCTCCACACACTCCAGGTACACCTCCACACACCCTAGGTACACCTATACACCTACACACACCCCAGGTACACCTCCACACACCCTAGGTACACCTCCACACACCCCAGGTACACTTCCACACACCCCAGGTACACCTCCACACACCCCAGGTACACCTCCACATACCCCAGGTACACCTCCACATACCCCAGGTACACCTCCACACACCCCAGGTACACCTCCACACACCCCAGGTACACCTCCACACACCCCAGATACACCTCCACACACCCCAGGTACACCTCCACACACCCTAGGTACACCTCCACACACCCCAAGTACACTTCCACACACCCCAGGTACACCTCCACACACCCCAGGTACACCTCCACACACCCTAGGTACACCTCCACACACCCCAGGTACACCTCCACACACCCCAGGTACACCTCCACACACCCCAGGTACACCTCCACACACCCCAGGTACACCTCCACACACCCTAGGTACACCTGCACACACCCCAGGTACACCTCCACACACCCTAGGTACACCTCCACACACCCCAGGTACACCTCCACACTCCCCAGGTACACCTCCACACACCCTAGGTACACCTCTACACACCCCAGGTACACCTCCACACACCCCAGGTACACCTCCACACACCCCAGGTACACCTCCACACACCCCAGGTACACCTCCACACACCCCAGATACACCTCCACACACCCCAGGTACACCTCCACACACCCTAGGTACACCTCCACACACCCCAGGTACACCTCCACACACCCCAGGTACACCTCCACACACCCTAGGTACACCTCCACACACCCCAGGTACACTCCACACACCCCAGGTACACCTCCACACACCCAAGGTACACCTCCACACACCCCAGGTACACCTCCACACACCCTAGGTACACCTCCACACACCCCAGGTACACCTCCACACACCCCAGGTACACCTCCACACACCCTAGGTACACCTCCACACACCCCAGGTACACCTCCACACACCCCAGGTACACCCCCACACACTCCAGGTACACCTGCACACACCCCAGGTACACCTCTACACACCCCAGGTACACTTCCACACACCCCAGGTACACCTCCACACACCCTAGGTACACCTCCACACACCCCAGGTACACCTCCACACACCCCAGGTACACCTCCACACACCCCAGGTACACCTCCACACACCCCAGGTACACCTCCACACACCCCAGGTACACCTGCACACACCCCAAGTACACCTCCACACACCCTAGGTACACCTCCACACACCCCAGGTACACCTCCACACTCCCCAGGTACACCTCCACACACCCTTTGTACACCTCCACACACCCCAGGTACACCTCCACACACCCCAGGTACACCTCCACACACCCTAGGTACACCTCCACACACCCCAGGTACACCTCCACACACCCTAGGTTCACCTCCACACACCCCAGATACACCTTCACACACCCCAGGTACACCTCCACACACCCCAGGTACACCTCCACACACCCTAGGTACACCTCCACACACCCGAGGTACACCTCCACACACCCTAGGTACACCTCCACACACCCCAGGTACACCTCCACACACCCCAGGTACACCTCCACACACCCCAGGTACACCTCCACACACCCCAGGTACACTTCCACACACCCCAGGTACACCTCCACACACCCCAGGTACACCTCCTCACACCCTAGGTACACCTCCACACACCCCAGGTACACCTCCACACACCCTTTGTACACCTCCACACACCCCAGGTACACCTCCACACACCCCAGGTACACCTCCTCACACCCCAGGTACACCTCCACACGCCCCAGGTACATCTCCACACACCCCAGGTACACCTCCACACACCCTTTGTACACCTCCACACACCCCAGGTACACCTCCACACACCCCAGGTACACCTCCTCACACCCCAGGTACACCTCCACACGCCCCAGGTACATCTCCACACACCCCAGGTACACCTCCACACACCCCAGGTACACCTCCACACACCCCAGGTACACCCTAGGTACACCTCCACACACCCCAGGTACACCTCCACACACCCTAGGTACACCTCCACACACCCCAGGTACACTGCACACACCCCAGGTACACCTCCACACACCCTAGGTACACCTCCACACACCCCAGGTACACCTCCACACACCCCAGGTACACCTCCACACACCCCAGGTACACCTCCACACACCCCAGGTACACCTCCACACACCCCAGGTACACCCCCACACACCCCAGGTACACCTGCACACACCCCAAGTACACCTCCACACACCCTAGGTACACCTCCACACACCCCAGGTACACTGCACACACCCCAGGTACACCTCCACACACCCTAGGTACACCTCCACACACCCCAGGTACACCTCCACACACCCCAGGTACACCTCCACACACCCTAGGTACACCTCCACACACCCCAGGTACACCTCCACACACCCCAGGTACACCTCCACACACCCTAGGTACACCTCCACACACCCCAGGTACACTCCACACACCCCAGGTACACCTCCACACACCCAAGGTACACCTCCACACACCCCAGGTACACCTCCACACACCCTAGGTACACCTCCACACACCCCAGGTACACCTCCACACACCCCAGGTACACCTCCACACACCCTAGGTACACCTCCACACACCCCAGGTACACCTCCACACACCCCAGGTACACCCCCACACACTCCAGGTACACCTGCACACACCCCAGGTACACCTCTACACACCCCAGGTACACTTCCACACACCCCAGGTACACCTCCACACACCCTAGGTACACCTCCACACACCCCAGGTACACCTCCACACACCCCAGGTACACCTCCACACACCCCAGGTACACCTCCACACACCCCAGGTACACCTCCACACACCCCAGGTACACCTGCACACACCCCAAGTACACCTCCACACACCCTAGGTACACCTCCACACACCCCAGGTACACCTCCACACTCCCCAGGTACACCTCCACACACCCTTTGTACACCTCCACACACCCCAGGTACACCTCCACACACCCCAGGTACACCTCCACACACCCTAGGTACACCTCCACACACCCCAGGTACACCTCCACACACCCTAGGTTCACCTCCACACACCCCAGATACACCTTCACACACCCCAGGTACACCTCCACACACCCCAGGTACACCTCCACACACCCTAGGTACACCTCCACACACCCGAGGTACACCTCCACACACCCTAGGTACACCTCCACACACCCCAGGTACACCTCCACACACCCCAGGTACACCTCCACACACCCCAGGTACACCTCCACACACCCCAGGTACACTTCCACACACCCCAGGTACACCTCCACACACCCCAGGTACACCTCCTCACACCCTAGGTACACCTCCACACACCCCAGGTACACCTCCACACACCCTTTGTACACCTCCACACACCCCAGGTACACCTCCACACACCCCAGGTACACCTCCTCACACCCCAGGTACACCTCCACACGCCCCAGGTACATCTCCACACACCCCAGGTACACCTCCACACACCCTTTGTACACCTCCACACACCCCAGGTACACCTCCACACACCCCAGGTACACCTCCTCACACCCCAGGTACACCTCCACACGCCCCAGGTACATCTCCACACACCCCAGGTACACCTCCACACACCCCAGGTACACCTCCACACACCCCAGGTACACCTCCACACACCCTAGGTACACCTCCACACACCCCAGGTACACCTCCACACACCCCAGGTACACCTCCACACACCCCAGGTACACTGCACACACCCCAGGTACACCTCCACACACCCTAGGTACACCTCCACACACCCCAGGTACACCTCCACACACCCCAGGTACACCTCCACACACCCCAGGTACACCTCCACACACCCTAGGTACACCTCCACACACCCCAGGTACACCTCCACACACCCTAGGTACACCTCCACATACCCCAGGTACACCTCCACACACCCCAGGTACACCTCCACACACCCTAGGTACACCTCCACACACCCCAGGTACACCTCCACACACCCCAGGTACACTTCCACACACCCCAGGTACACCTCCACACACCCTAGGTACACCTCCACACACCCCAGGTACACCTCCACACACCCTAGGTTCACCTCCACACACCCCAGATACACCTTCACACACCCCAGGTACACCTCCACACACCCCAGGTACACCTCCACACACCCTAGGTACACCTCCACACACCCGAGGTACACCTCCACACACCCTAGGTACACCTCCACACACCCCAGGTACACCTCCACACACCCCAGGTACACCTCCACACACCCCAGGTACACCTCCACACACCCCAGGTACACTTCCACACACCCCAGGTACACCTCCACACACCCCAGGTACACCTCCTCACACCCTAGGTACACCTCCACACACCCCAGGTACACCTCCACACACCCTTTGTACACCTCCACACACCCCAGGTACACCTCCACACACCCCAGGTACACCTCCTCACACCCCAGGTACACCTCCACACACCCCAGGTACACCTCCACACACCCCAGGTACACCTCCACACACCCCAGGTACACCTCCACACACCCTTTGTACACCTCCACACACCCCAGGTACACCTCCACACGCCCCAGGTACATCTCCACACACCCCAGGTACACCTCCACACACCCTTTGTACACCTCCACACACCCCAGGTACACCTCCACACACCCCAGGTACACCTCCTCACACCCCAGGTACACCTCCACACGCCCCAGGTACACCTCCACACACCCTAGGTACACCTCCACACACCCCAGGTACACCTCCACACACCCCAGGTACACCTCCACACACCCTAGGTACACCTCCACACACCCCAGGTACACCTCCACACACCCTAGGTACACCTCCACACACCCCAGGTACACTGCACACACCCCAGGTACACCTCCACACACCCTAGGTACACCTCCACACACCCCAGGTACACCTCCACACACCCCAGGTACACCTCCACACACCCCAGGTACACCTCCACACACCCTAGGTACACCTCCACACACCCCAGGTACACCTCCACACACCCTAGGTACACCTCCACATACCCCAGGTACACCTCCACACACCCCAGGTACACCTCCACACACCCTAGGTACACCTCCACACACCCCAGGTACACCTCCACACACCCCAGGTACACTTCCACACACCCCAGGTACACCTCCACACACCCCAGGTACACCTCCACACACCCCAGGTACACCTCCACAAACCCTAGGTACACCTCCACACACCCCAGGTACACCTCCACACACCCCAGGTACACCTCCACACACCCTAGGTACACCTCCACACACACCAGGTACACCTCCACACACCCCAGGTACACCTCCACACACCCCAGGTACACCTCCACACACCCCAGGTACACCTCCACACACCCTAGGTACACCTGCACACACCCCAGGTACACCTCCACACACCCTAGGTACACCTCCACACACCCCAGGTACACCTCCACACTCTTCAGGTACACCTCCACACACCCTAGGTACACCTCCACACACCCCAGGTACACCTCCACACACCCCAGGTACACCTCCACACACCCCAGGTACACCTCCACACACCCTAGGTACACCTCCACACACCCCAGGTACACCTCCACACACCCCAGGTACACCTCCACACACCCTAGGTACACCTCCACACACCCCAGGTACACTCCACACACCCCAGGTACACCTCCACACACCCTAGGTACACCTCCACACACCCCAGGTACACCTCCACACACCCCAGGTACACCTCCACACACCCTAGGTACACCTCCACACACCCCAGGTACACCTCCACACACCCCAGGTACACCTCCACACACCCCAGGTACACCTCCACACACCCCAGGTACACCTCCACACACCCCGGGTACACCCCCACACACTCCAGGTACACCTGCACACACCCCAGGTACACCTCCACACACCCTAGGTACACCTCCTCACACCCCAGGTACACCTGCACACACCCCAGGTACACCTCCACACACCCCAGGTACACCCCCACACACTCCAGGTACACCTGCACACACCCCAGGTACATCTCCACACACCCCAGGTACACCTCCACACACCCCAGGTACACCTCCATACTCCCCAGGTACACCTCCACACACCCCAGGTACACCTCCACACACCCCAGGTACACCTCCACACACCCCAGGTACACCTCCACACACCCCAGGTGCACCTCCACACACCCCAGGTACACCCCCACACACTCCAGGTACACCTGCACACACCCCAGGTACACCTCCACACACCCCAGGTACACCTCCACACACCCCTGGTACAACCTCCACACACCCTAGGTACACCTCCACACACCCCAGGTACACCTCCACACACCCTCCCTTGAAAGTAGTCATGCATTACATTACATGTTAGATGCTTGTACCCTCATGCATGGCCCACACACCTTTCATCTGCTTCCTTTAGGCTTGGGGTGAAGAGCTTAGCCAGACCTGAAAATACTCTGGTTAGCACAGTTCTACTGAAGTATGAATAACCTTCCACAGTGATCTCCAACACGTGGCGACTACTCACATCAACCACCAACAGCCCTCCCCCTGACAGAAGTAGTGAGTCCACCCTGGTACACTGAAATGGCATGTCTCCAACATGCTGCCACTTCTGATCAACATGGAGGAAGGCATAGATGGCAGAGGTCTTCTTTGAGCCATCACTATCCTCTGATCCTCCAATGGCAAGGAGCACACCATCAACCACACATACAGATGAGTAGTAGTATGGTACATCTGGTAGCTGCCTCCAGACAGATGGCTGATTGTTATGGGTATGTGCAGTGGTCTAGTGAGTATGCATGTTGAAAATAGGTGAAGGTGGATAGAACCGTGTGACCATCATGTGACCATGTGAGCAAGTGAGTGTAACAAAACACTAGGTATACACTGCACACAATACTCTACATGATCAGAGTTGATGGAATTTTAGCTACATGCATGCACAGGGACACAAATTTTATCTAGGATTGGGGATCCCCCCACCCTTGTGATTTATCTCTACTAAACCCTTAGAGATGTTACACAATGTCCAGTGGCTCACCAGGTCAGTGATGTTGGCAGACCACACAGCTCTGTCCATTCCGCTACCCCCCATCACAAAGATCAGATCTCCATGGGCGACAGATGACATGGCACAACATGGCTGAGGAAGTGGTGGTCCCAAGTGCCATGTCCGACCATCAAAGATCTGCACATCATTCAAGTACCTTCCTCTATCACCTTCTCCTCCCATTATCACCATAACTCCTCCACTAACAATAACTGCACAGGACCTTGCAGACCCTACCAACATATCAGACATGGAGGTCCACCTCCCTCCTCTCCGTACCATCACCTCCTTTCTACACACTTCATTTCTCACACCTCCAATACACACCAACTCTCCTCCACATGTAGCAAGTGTGGCCCCCACCTCACCACCATCAGCCAACCTCTTCCACTGTGAATCAACTTCATCCAAAACATACACTCCCCTTTGTCCACCCCACACAACCCTACCCTCCACCTCCACAAGACCACCTCCAAACAGCCGACCACCTTGCACTGGTAGTGGAGTATGTATTTGGAAGCTAAACATTTTCATCATCTGGGAGAAAAGGAATTATTTATAGTTAAGTTCAGACAATACATTTAGGGACCTCTAGAGCTAAATCATACACACAACAGGTCCACACCACACACTTTATGCAACGCCAAATGAACAAACATGTATGTGTAAGCAAGGGAACTGGCTTGAATCAGTGGTCTGAAACCTTGAACCAGTGGGTGTAACATGATTTTCATAGCCTCCATACATGTACATGTATGTGGTATTTGCTAGGACCACGTAATCTATCTTATGAATCTCTTGGCTGCAATCATGGCCATAAATATTTTCATTTTTCATTTTTCTGGATATTATATATAAATGGCCATCTGTCAAGGATACAATTTTGTCTGTGTTATTTGCATTTGTCCTGTCATACGTCTATCCTGCTGATTAAAATACTACGAAGGTTTACTAGATCAATTCAGAAACACACTCGCATCATGCACCACGTGATCCAAGTCATATATGCATGAGCGCTAGGCCTGTCCATAGAGGAAAGAGTTTCTGTTCCCATATATATCCTTGGATTTTGATCCATGTTCCCAGGTTTGCAGTTTTCTTCGCTAACCACATCTAAGGTACAATGTTGACATAAGCCATTCCGTCCTGGGAATGCGGATCAAAATCCAAGGATGGGAACACGAAACTTTTTCCTGTGATATGCTATAAAATATCTATGGGCTGTTGAAATAATTTAAAAATAATAGACGGCTGAAAACGGTCTGACCCAAGGTCACACGTACACCTAAACGCTAGCGCTTACTGACTCCACGTTGGACAGTAACTCTTAAAATCAGTATCACAGCCGTTGTACTTAGCCTATATAGCCTAGGTCAACCAAAGACGGGCAGTAGCGCTGTGCTTTGGAATCATAGAACCATGCAAACAAGTTTACAGACGTTCGGGTTTGCCATATACTGTTACACAGCCAATTTTTTACAACCTGTATCAGGACGAATTTCCCAACAGAGTATGTACCAATCATATTCATGGTTACATCATACCCAGTACATGTACATACTCTGTTGGGAAATTCGTCCTGATACATACGGTGGCCCGGTAGGTCGCATACCAAAACATTAGACATAAGAGCGATTTGGCGTAAAACCAAATCGGATTTGACGCAAAACGTATGACGGATTTGGCGCAAAACGTTTTTGGGCGTTGCTCCGGACTGGATGTCGGACAACGGAAGTAGATATATACGGCAGACAAGCAGACAAATGTAAGGGATGGTAGAGGTGTGTGTAAGGGATGGTAGAGGTGTGTGTATGGGATGGTAGAGGTGTGTGTATGAGATAGTGGAGGTATATGTAAGGGATGGTGGTGTGTGTAAGGGATGGTGGAGGTGTGTGTAGGGATAGTGGAGGTGTGTAGGGGATAGTGGAGGTGTGTGTAGGGGATGGTGGAAGTGTGTAGAGGATGGTGGAGGTGTGTGGAAGGGATGGTAGAGGTGTGTGCAGAGAATGGTGTAGGTGTAGGGATGGTGGGGGTGTATGGAGGAGATGGTGGAGATGTCTATGGGTTAGGTGGAGGTGTGTAGGGGATGGTGGATGTGCACATGTGTTGGGTGATGCATATTATCTGTGTGGCATATGTGCTTTGTACTTCACCATGTTATGTGGATCCATCCTCATCCTTTACTCCTCCCCTCCCCATCCTTCTCCCCTCCCCTCCATATCTTTCCCCCTCTCCATCTCCCCTCCCTCCACATACTTCACCCCTCTCCTCCCCATCCTTCACCCCTCAACACCCTTCACCTCTCCATTCCCCCTCCTTGGGCCCTACAGGTGGATTTCACCACTTTCCTGACCATGACACTCAGACAGGGGAAGATCTCAAAGAGATTGGTGTGTTAACCCTTGGGGCATGAAGGAAGTTCCAGATAGCCATCTCAGGTGTGGTGTGCTCCATTTGGATTTTTGAAATGCCTACTTCCATACCATATGCCATTCACCATGCATGCACGCACACATACACACACACACACACACACACACACACACACACACAAAGAGACAGAGGTTATAGCCTCAGCCTCCCTCCATCGTTACGTCAAGGGGGTTCTGTCCACAGCAGCTGCCTCCCACCTCTTCCCGGGTAAGGTCCATGGGTCGCATGGCAACCTTGGGCGGTATGCGTGGGGCCAGCCAATGTATGAAGATGTGAACAACATGGCCACCAAAAACTGATGCCCACGTCAACATTGACATATAATGCCCCCGTCACCCTTTTGACTCCACTCTAACCACACCATGCCCCTTTTTGTAATGGAACTGAAATCATCATCAATGCTGTCCTTTTTTTTTAAGTTTGCTTCAATTTAGTTTCATGATTGTAATATAATATGTGGAACTTTGCCCACTTCCATTGCAAATATCAAAAGTCATGAGGTAAATACCAAGGCCTATGCCATCCAGCAGTTGACACTCCTAATGAGATGTATTCCTCGTAGCAAAATGAAATCCACTTATTGATATATGGCATCCTTCTCTCATTCATGACCTTATTCTCCTTACAACGCACTAATATAACAATGCCATTCGTAGCCATCAGAACTTCAACGTATCGCTTGACCAGGGCTTTCAACAGCAAAAGTAATAATCCGCTTGAATGAAGCAAACTGTTAAAGTGATGTTAATGTACCAGAAGAGATTGAAGGGCCTCCAATCCTTTCCTCTGGTCCTTTGTATTAAGAGCCTCTGGTCCTTTGTATCAAGAGCCTCTGGTTCTTTGCATCAAGGGCCCCTGGTCCTTGGTATCAAGGGCCTCTGGTTCTTTGCATCAAGGGCCCCTGGTCCTTTGTATCAAGGGCCTCTGGTCCTTTGTATCAAGGGCCTCTGGTCCTTTGTATCAAGTGCCTTTGGTCCTTTGTATTAAGAGCCTCTGGTCCTTTGTATCAAGAGTATCTGGTTCTTTGCATCAAGGGCCCCTGGTCCTTTGTATCAAGGGCCTCTGGTTCTTTGCATTAAGAGCCTCTGGTCCTTTGTATCAAGAGCCTCTGGTCCTTTGTATCAAGTGCCTTTGGTCCTTTGTATTAAGAGCCTCTGGTCCTTTGTATCAAGAGTATCTGGTCCTTTTTATTGAGGGCCTCTGGTCTTTGCCTCTGGTCCTTTGTATCAAGAGCCTCTGGTCCTTTGTATTAAGGGCCTCTGGTCCTTTGAATCAAGGGCCCCTGGTCCTTTGTATCAAGAGCTCCAATGTATACTATCGAACCATTCCCTTGCTCCACCCCTTTCCACTGGGCAGTGATAAAACAAGCCCCTCTTATTTGTATTGCATGAGATATGCCAAATGGAAGAAATGGGTCCAACACTGTGCTCTAGAGTACATTACAATAACAACAGGGTTAACTGCAAGACCAGGAGCACTTCACATGCACACTGAGTTACACAAGAGACCACACTACTGCTGGCCTAAGAGACCACACTACTGCTGGTCTAAGAGACCACACTACTGCTGACTTAAGAGGGACAGGGATTATCACTACTTAGGTTGATATTATCACATCCTGTGGTGTGATGTTAGTCTAATCTGTAGATAGCTTCCCCCTCCTCCCCAGCATCTTTAGATAGCCTGAGCCATACATACCTCACTTGAATCTTGACTCCGATTGTCATTTTGTACTGAGGGAAAAAAAAAATCACATCACACAATTATCCACCTCACCTACCACCTCACCCATCACCTCACCCAACACTTCACCCACCACCTCACCCACCACCTCACCCAACACCTCACCCCACACTATGCCCAACACCTCACCCAACACCTCACCCACCACCTCACCCAACACCTCACCACCACCTCACCCAACACCTCACCCAACACCTCACCTACCACCCCACCCAACAATTCACCCACCACCTCACCCACCACTTCACCCATCACCTCACTCAACACCTCACCCATCACCTCACCCAACACCTCACCTACCACCCCACCCAACACTTCACCCACCACCCCACCCACCACCTCACCCACCACTTCACCCATCACCTCACTCAACACCTCACCCATCACCTCACTCAACACCTACTTACTGTCCAAATTTTCAACATATTGTTCTGTGTGGTCTATCACTCCCTGATGCTTGACAGATGAAACACGTTTGAACGCTTCATTCTTTTTCTAATAAAATTTAAAAATTAATAAATACAGATAGTCACATGACATCAAAGCCATGACACACACATTTTCCTCCATATCTTCTTCGTCTACTACTGGTGTGGGCTTTGGGGGTGGAGCCTCCATGTCTTTGACCAATGGCAACATCAATTGTGCACACAGTAGACTTCGATTCACAAAGGGATCCTGAATGGGGACCATGGTAACAATCAAAGGGATGAATGGAACCATGGTAACAATCATAGGGATCCTGAATGGGAACCATGGTAACAATCAAACGCACACAAATACAAGTCAAAAAAATATCAACTGTCAAAATAGAAAAAAAACCATCCATAATATTTTGGTGTTTATAGCCTTATGATGACCACATGGGGTTCCAATATCACCCCTGCATCAGGGTGTGTGTGTGTGTGTGTGTGTGTGTGTGTGTGTGTGTGTGTGTGTGTGTGTGTGTGTGTGTGTGTGTGTGTGCAGCAACAGGACATCTCTAGTGGTGAATGTAACAGGACATCTCTAGCGGTGAATGCAACAGGACATCTCTAGTGGTGAATGCAACAGGACATCTCTAGTGGTGAATGTAACAGGACATCTCTAGTGGTGAATGCAATAAGACATCTCTAGTAGTGAATGCAACAGGACATCTCTAGTGGTGAATGCAACAGGACATCTCTAGTGGTGAATGCAACAGGACATCTCTCTCCATTGTACTACACCACAGCCTAAATGTTATACTTTCAATGTGGATTGCATCCTACAGTTGTCCAAGATGTGTACAGGAAGTGTTCACATCATGTTTACGTGATGTATACATGATGTCTACATGATGTTTTGCAAAGGTATGTAAGGATGCACGCAAGGCTAACATTTACTGCCCCAAAGATAGCTATGTTAAGCTACCTCAGTTCTAGGACACATTCCGAACAATCAGTAGGTCTAGGTGTATGATGGGATACTATGTAAAATATTTATACGACATATTTTTAGAACTTGCTCATGTGAAATATTTTAACCATTCTACAATTCCCTTCCCTCTCCTTCCTCTTCCCCATTCCTGCCTATCCTCTTCTCTTGAACCCTAAAGTTCAAGCAGTATTGTAAAAATTGATTACAATGGCCACGTAATTCAAGGCATGTGGGGGAAGATTACTACAGATTTGATGGAACAAGGTTTTTAGCTAAATAATACCACAACCCCTCTCAATCCAAACGCTGGGATTGGGGTACCTTGCGTAACACACATTATCATCAGTGTCTATGGCAACCTCAGCTGTTCAAGAGAGGAGAGGGGAGAGGGGAGAGGGGAAACAAATGAGCACTTCTACCCACGCTTAGCCCTACTGACTCATTGAGCTCCCACTCCAACAGATGTGCCTCAACCACGATCCCCTTGTCACTTATGCCCCCCTCATTGAGTACCAAAAGCCACAGTCCCTCACACCTTAAGTAGTTCGCTTGCGGGCAGTCGTCTCTTGGGGTCCTTCTGAAGAGCAGTTCTCAAAAACTCATGAAAGTTTTCAGACCACTTGTTTTTATTCTGTAACGTGGGGGATTTGAAGTTCCTCTTTGTCATCAGGAACAACGCTCTGGAGAGCAATGTAACAAGCATCATCACAAGTTCCCCCCACCCCCTATATCCCCCCCCCCCTCCAACCCAATCAGAAAAAATGACTCATACATGTATTCAAATGGGCATAACTGTGAACACTTCTGTGTGCACCTTTTTATCTAGGAGCGGTCATTTTACTTCCTGAAATGGTGAAAAAAAGGTCATGGAAGTATTCAGTTACGGGGATATACAGAAAACCTTTTTTCTTTTCGACGGGGGTGTGAGTGGGTAGGGGGGGGGGGCGGGGTACAGAGGAGATGGGTGTACAGATAGGTGGGGTCCAGATGGGACGGGGTGCAGAGGGGTGGGGGACGCTTATAAAAGATACTTAACAGTATATGTGCAGTGATACACATATTCACTTTACCTCATGAAGGTTAGATGACTACCCCATGAAGGTGAGATGACTAACCCATGAAGGTGAGATGACTAACCCATGAAGGTTAGATGACTACCCCATGAAGGTGAGATGACTAACCCATGAAGGTTAGATGACTACCCCATGAAGGTTAGATGATTACCCCATGAAGGTTAGATGACTACCCCATGAAGGTTAGATGACTACCCCATGAAGGTGAGATGACTAACCCATGAAGGTTAGATGACTACCCCATGAAGGTTTAGATGACTACCCCATGAAGGTGAGATGATTACCCCATGAAGGTTAGATGACTACCCCATGAAGGTTAGATGACTACCCCATGAAGGTTTAGATGACTACCCCATGAAGGTGAGATGATTACCCCATGAAGGTTAGATGACTACCCCATGAAGGTTAGATGACTACCCCATGAAGGTGAGATGATTACCCCATGAAGGTTAGATGACTACCCCATGAAGGTGAGATGACTACCCCATATGAAGGTTAGATGAAGGTTAGATGACTACCTCATGAAGGTTAGATGACTAACCATGATGGTTAGATGACTAACCCATGAAGGTGAGACGACTACCCCATGAAGGTTAGATGACTACCTCATGGTTAGATGACTTACTCATGAAGGTTAGATGATTACCCCATGAAGGTGAGATGATTACCCCATGAAGGTTAGATGACTACTCCATATGAAGGTTTAGATGATTACCCCATGAAGGTTTAGATGACTACCCCATATGAAGGTTTAGATGACTACCTCATTGGATGTAGGTCAAACATGGGAGGGTGCATCTCAGCCAGCTCTATGGCCGTAATACCAACAGCCCAGATGTCACACTGTTGGTTGTAGCCACCTTTCTTCTCAACAGCTGCTACCTCAGGGGCCATCCTGGGAGGAGGACCAGGACATATTGAAAACATATACACACAACACTACCCGTACATGTATATCACAAATGGATAAAAACACATACTGTACCACACATCACACATACCCCTCACATACCATCCCTGTCACCTCACACCTACCATCACTGTCACCACACACAGTAAGGTATAATGGATTAGAAGCCCTCCCTCCCTCCCTCCCCCCTCCCTCCCTCCCCCCTCCCTCCCTCCCTCCCTCCCCCCTCCCTCCCCCTCCCTTCCTCCCTCCCCCTCCCTCCCTCCCCCTCCCTCCCTCCCTCCCTCCCTCGCTCCCTCCCTCCCTCCCTCCCTCCCTCCCTCCCTCCCTCCCTCCCTCCCTCCCTCCCTCCCTCTGCCCATGTTTAAAACATTGTATCTCCATGAACATGTCTCTGTGTATATTTTGTCAAAACCACGTTGTTCATTTTACTTCCTGCAGCATTAAGATACTATATGCCTAAACACGAACTTAAAAAAAAAAATGGAGGTGGGGGGGTGGGTGTGGCTAATAAACAATTCTTTGCAGTAAATACCCCAACATTACCCCCCACACTCAATGGATAATGATTTCACCCTCCTCTCCACCCTCTCTCACCAGTAAGGAGTGCCTATGAACGACTTTGTCTTCATCATTAGTGTCTGGGTTAGTTGTACAGCAAAGCCAAAGTCAGCTGGACAGACAGCAAAACCAGTAATGTTTGGGTCAGCAGGCACACACACACACCTACACACGTACACACCTACACATGTACACACCTACACATGTACACACGTACACATGTACACATATACACACCTACACATGTACACACCTACACATGTACACACGTACACATGTACACATATACACACCTACACATGTACACACCTACACACTACACATGCACACATCTACACATGCACACATATATATGTACATATACATATGTACATTGCACTGTCAATAATCCATAACATTGAGAATAATAATCTAGACGTTTCCTTTTAATTGATTAAAATTCTCTTATTTTCAAACACTATCCAAGAGACCATAACTTGATTGTAGTGGCTTTGATGCTAGTTCACTGAACTCAAACCATTACGGTACTAAAATCTATATCCCACTGCTCACCCACACCACAAGTACACTGGTAAGCATGCCTAGAAGTATCACCCATCACCATGGATACTCATCACCATGGATACTCAACACTTACCTAATTTAACATCTCCATTGTCTGTTAGCAATATGTTGGCACCCTAGTATGGGGATAGGGGGGGTGGTGGGGGGGGGGGGGGGGGTGATGACTGGATGTAAAAGTGCACCATTATTGCATCACATGATATACTCATGACTGCATTCCCCTCCCACTAACAGGATCACCTCCATACAGAGGATATTGCTACAAATGGCATGAATGAATGGAATTCTTCTTGTCACAAGAGGGATCCCCTCCATACAGAGAATATATTAGGCCTCTGCACTCAGAAATGAAAGAAATTCTTCCCGTCACAAGACACCCATGTAAATTGCTTATGCCCTACATAGCACTTTCCCATCCACAGAAGAGCGAGGTCACCATGGCAACAAGGTGGTTCTGCTCCGCTAGACGGGTCAACATGCATCTTTTATGGACTGCAAAGTGGGCACAGTGGTGTGTGGCCTGTGGCCACACACCACTGTGTCCCCTCCACTGTGTCCCCTCCACTATGTCCCCTCCACTATGTCCCCTCCACTATGTCCCCTCCACTGTGTCCCCTCCACTATGTCCCCTCCACTAAGTCCCCTCCACTGTGTCCCCTCCACTGTGTCCCCTCCACTGTGTCCCCTCCACTGTGTCCCCTCCACTATGTCCCCTCCACTATGTCCCCTCCACTATGTCCCCTCCACTGTGTCCCCTCCACTATGTCCCCTCCACTATGTCCCCTCCACTATGTCCCCTCCACTATGTCCCCTCCACTGTGTCCCCTCCACTGTGTCCCCTCCACTATGTCCCCTCCACTATGTCCCCTCCACTATGTCCCCTCCACTGTGTCCCCTCCACTATGTCCCCTCCACTATGTCCCCTCCACTATGTCCCCTCCACTATGTCCCCTCCACTATGTCCCCTCCACTATGTCCCCTCCACTGTGTCCCCTCCACTGCGTCCCCTCCACTATGTCCCCTCCACTATGTCCCCTCCACTATGTCCCCTCCACTATGTCCCCTCCACTATGTCCCCTCCACTATGTCCCCTCCACTGTGTCCCCTCCACTGTGTCCCCTCCACTGTGTCCCCTCCACTGTGTCCCCTCCACTATGTCCCCTCCACTATGTCCCCTCCACTATGTCCCCTCCACTGTGTCCCCTCCACTATGTCCCCTCCACTATGTCCCCTCCACTATGTCCCCTCCACTATGTCCCCTCCACTATGTCCCCTCCACTGTGTCCCCTCCACTATGTCCCCTCCACTATGTCCCCTCCACTATGTCCCCTCCACTATGTCCCCTCCACTATGTCCCCTCCACTATGTCCCCTCCACTATGTCCCCTCCACTATGTCCCCTCCACTGTGTCCCCTCCACTGTGTCCCCTCCACTGCGTCCCCTCCACTATGTCCCCTCCACTATGTCCCCTCCACTATGTCCCCTCCACTATGTCCCCTCCACTATGTCCCCTCCACTATGTCCCCTCCACTGTGTCCCCTCCACTGTGTCCCCTCCACTGTGTCCCCTCCACTATGTCCCCTCCACTATGTCCCCTCCACTGTGTCCCCTCCACTGTGTCCCCTCCACTATGTCCCCTCCACTATGTCCCCTCCACTATGTCCCCTCCACTATGTCCCCTCCACTGTGTCCCCTCCACTATGTCCCCTCCACTGTGTCCCCTCCACTATGTCCCCTCCACTATGTCCCCTCCACTATGTCCCCTCCACTATGTCCCCTCCACTATGTCCCCTCCACTATGTCCCCTCCACTATGTCCCCTCCACTATGTCCCCTCCACTATGTCCCCTCCACTATGTCCCCTCCACTATGTCCCCTCCACTATGTCCCCTCCACTGTGTCCCCTCCACTGTGTCCCCTCCACTATGTCCCCTCCACTGTGTTCCCTCCACTATGTCCCCTCCACTATGTCCCCTCCACTGTGTTCCCTCCACTATGTCCCCTCCACTATGTCCCCTCCACTGTGTCCCCTCCACTATGTCCCCTCCACTATGTCCCCTCCACTATGTCCCTTCCACTATGTCCCCTCCACTATGTCCCCTCCACTATGTCCCCTCCACTATGTCCCCTCCACTATGTCCCCTCCACTATGTCCCCTCCACTATGTCCCCTCCACTATGTCCCCTCCACTGTGTCCCCTCCACTGTGTCCCCTCCACTATGTCCCCTCCACTGTGTTCCCTCCACTATGTCCCCTCCACTATGTCCCCTCCACTGTGTTCCCTCCACTGTGTTCTGGTATCCATTGCCAAATGTAAACGTGAAAGCTTTGCTACGTCCACAACAATCAGAACTGGCCACTCCCACAACCACTGGCCACTCCCACCACCACTGGCCACTCCCACAATCACTGGCCACTCCCACCACCACTGGCCACTCCCACAATCACTGGCCACTCCCACCATCACTGGTCACTCCCACCATCACTGGTCACTCACCCCCACCACCACTGGCCACTCCCACCACCACTGGCCACTCCCACCATCACTGGCCACTCCCACCATCACTGGTCACTCCCACCATCACTGGTCACTCCCACCATCACTGGTCACTCCCACCATCACTGGTCACTCACCCCCACCACCACTGGTCACTTCCACCACCACTGGCCACTCCCACCACCACTGGTCACCCTCACCATCACTGGCCACTCCCACCATCACTGGCCACTCCCACCACCACTGGCCACTCCCACCATCACTGGTCACTCCTCACCCCCACCACCACTGGCCAATCCCATCACCACTGGCCACTCCCACCATCACTGGCCACTCCCACCATCACTGGTCACTCCCACCATCACTGGTCACTCCCACCATCACTGGTCACTCACCCCCACCACCACTGGTCACTTCCACCACCACTGGCCACTCCCACCACCACTGGTCACCCTCACCATCACTGGCCACTCCCACCATCACTGGCCAATCCCACCACCACTGGTCACCCCTCACCATCACTGGTCACCCTCACCATCACTGGTCACCCTCACCACCATCACCAGTCAAGCACTTACCTTAATATCGCGATGAACCTTATTTCTTTCGTGAAGGTAGGCCAATCCCTGGAAGAGAACACCTTCAACAATGCTCACCATGGCAACATTTAAAAAAATGTCTTCGACATCTTATAATATAGCAGCGGTGAGAAAGGGGTTAATGGCAGCATGACATGAGACCATTGCAGCAAAAAGGGACCTAACGCTTTGCACCATAAAATTATGCAGCTCATCCTTTTAAAGACCAATAAGTCATTCATTGCAGTACCATGATACAACGTACAATACATGTACAGCTGTTAGATACAAGTGTAATAAATACAGCTGCATATGAATCACTGTAGCGAAAAGGTGTGTACCTAAGGCTAGCTTTTTGATATTCAATAAACGCCACATTTAAATTTTACACAATCTAAACAGGTAACTCTTTTTTTTTTTTGTGTGCATGCATTTAGCATGGCATAGAAAAAAAAAAAGATCTTTATCAACGCTGGGATGGTTATCGGAAGTTTCGTTAGAAACTTCCATATAGGATTTGACCCCGACTATGAATGTCATTAAAAAAACGCGACCCGTCTGTAACAACACTCCCGACGATCGGGTCGTGTAGCTTGTTTTAGCAATCGATCTAGAAGTCAAAAATGAGTAGTTTCGTTTTTGTTTCATGTCGCTGAACCGCGTGGTTGTTGAGAACAAGAGTGTACTGCCCGTCCTCGTACCCAGTCTCGGAACAAGGGGCGGGTCGTCTTCTCCTTCTTGCCCACGCATAACTCAGGACAGGAACATTTCTAAGCGATGAAAATTTCACCAATAGCTTCAGAATCGGCTGGAGGACTCGCTTTTATATACAATCGACTATCAGCCTCCTATGTCTTGTTAGTCTCGTACCCAGACCGTCTATGACGTAAGCGATTATTGCTGTAAACACTACGTCCATACGTATGGACGTAGTGATTATACTGTTTACAGCGATAATCGCTTACGTCATAGACGGTCTGGGTACGAGACTAATGTCTTGTATAATTAAATGGGTATGAAAAAAAATAAAGAAAACAAGTAAATAAAAACATTCTCTACGAGAAAGTTGGTGGGATATAGGATTTGATTATGACATTGGTGGTGTAAAAAGCAAGGAAACAAGGTCTTATCAGAAGGGAAAATGTCATAGTCCTATATTTAGCACACAAACAACACATGTCCTAGAAATGTGCTAAATATAGGACTATGACATTTTCCCTTCTGATAAGACCTTGTTTCCTTGCTTTTTACACCACCAATGTCATAATCAAATCCTATATCCCACCAACTTTCTCGTAGAGAATGTTTTTATTTACTTGTTATCAATATAAGTACAGAAAGTGAAAATCAATCATCAAATCTCATGTCCCTTTAAGTGCAAGTCCATGGTGCAAAGTGAGGTGCAGGTAGGGAACGGTTACTTAGCAACAGCCAAACCTCTTTTGGTACTTACACTAAGAACCTCTCTACAGACAAAGGCAATCTGGAGCTCGTTTAACCCTGTTCCAGTCACTGGAGAAAAGAAATGCAACACTTCACACCCACTACACAAGATCACATAACACCCTTCCCCCATCAGCCCCTTCCCTCAACACCCTTCCTCCATCAGCCCCTTCCCTCAACACCCTTCCTCCATCAACCCCTTCCCTCAACACCCTTCCTCCATCAACCCCTTCCCTCAACACCCTTCCTCCATCAGCCCCTTCCCTCAACACCCTTCCTCCATCAGCCCCTTCCCCCATCAACCCCTTCCCTCAACACCCTTCCCCCATCAACCCCTTCCTCAACACCCTTCCTCCATCAGCCCTTCCCTCACACCCTTCCTCCATCACCCCTCTTCCCTCAACACCCTTCCCCCATCAGCCCCTTCCCCCATCACCCCCTTCCCTCAACACCCTTCCTCCATCAGCCCCTTCCTCAACACCCTTCCTCATCAGCCCCTTCCCTCAACACCCTTCCCCCATCACCCCTTCCCTCAACACCCTTCCCCCATCAACCCCTTCCCTCAACACCCTTCCTCCATCAGCCCCTTCCCTCAACACCCTTCCTCCATCACTCCCTTCCCTCAACACCCTTCCTCCATCAGCCCCTTCCCTCAACACCCTTCCTCCATCAGCCCCTTCCCTCAACACCCTTCCTCCATCAACCCCTTCCCTCAACACCCTTCCTCCATCAACCCCTTCCCTCAACACCCTTCCCCCCATCAGCCCCTTCCCTCAACACCCTTCCTCCATCAGCCCCTTCCCTCAACACCCTTCCTCCATCAGCCCCTTCCCTCAACACCCTTCCTCCATCAACCCCTTCCCTCAACACCCTTCCTCCATCAGCCCCTTCCCTCAACACCCCTTCCTCCATCAGCCCCTTCCCTCAACACCCTTCCCCCATCACCCCCTTCCCACAACACCCTTCCTCCATCAGCCCCTTCCCTCAAACACCCTTCCTCCATCAACCCCTTCCCTCAAACACCCTTCCCCCATCAGCCCCTTCTCATGACATCCCTCAACAAGCCTTTCATCACAACCTTCACCACATCTTCACACAACCCTCACAACACACTCCTTCACCACCTCACCCCACCTTCCGATACACTCAACCCAACCTTCACCACACCTTCACCCCACCAATCCTAATACCATGATAGATGTCTTGCAAGGAACCTCCACCACAGAACTCCATAGCAATCCACAACTTGTCACGCCTGGTGGTGATAAGAGGCACATGAAACACACAGGCTGTTGCATAGCAACGTGACACACACACACACCCATGCACACAAGCATAACACTGAAAACCACACTGCACTCCAATTAGAGCACTACAGGTCCGTTTTGTACTTCATACCTGACTTCCTCCACGACAGGATCATACCCCTCACTTTCTCCGAACAGACAAATGAGAGAAGGAAGAGAATACCTGAGCTTTTATTAATGCCCACCTGCCAGCTTTCCCTCCACACTATCCCCAAGGCAACTATAACACAGCAGGCGCCTCCCTAGCGTGGATAGCTCCGCCCACCCATTCTCTGGACAGATCCGCCCCACCCATTCTCTGGACAGCTTCGCCCACCCATCCCCACCTGAGCATAAATTTCTGGTACCAAAGGCTTCCACAAGCAGGCTTGGTCCCACAACAACAATTAACCCTCTATTATCTATGGTAACTAGGTACATCCTAGCATGTATCCATGGCAACTAGTACATCCTAGCGTGTATCTTATCTATGGTGCTCTCTAGCGGTTAACACCTAAATTCCATGCAGGGTGCTATGGTAACACCCGCCTGGTGTTATGGTAACACCACCAGTCCTGTCCATGGTGACATCAGGTGCTATAGTAACA
This sequence comes from Eunapius fragilis, assembly GCA_963681505.1. Taxonomy (NCBI): domain Eukaryota; kingdom Metazoa; phylum Porifera; class Demospongiae; order Spongillida; family Spongillidae; genus Eunapius; species Eunapius fragilis. The sequence continues at coordinate 16,885,910 of OY811972.1, read as the reverse complement.
CCACCTGCCTATGGTGTCATCAGATTTCCTTTCCTTATGTATATAAATGTGATGCCCTCCCACTCAAAACTGGTGTTATGGGATGTAATTGTTAATTGCACACAACACACAAATATGCACACACAACACACATGCGCACGCACACACACACAACACACACACATATGCACACACACACACACACACACACAACACACAACATGCAACACATATGCACACACATGTACTCCAGGAAGTCACAGGTGTAAACAGGAGATGTGTGCATGCATTAAGTTACAACCTCTCCATCACAAAATGGGGGAGAGGTTGGGGAGGGGAGGAGGGAGGTTGGGGAGGGGAGGAGGGAGGTTGGGGAGGGGAGGAGGGAGGTTGGGAGGGGAGGAGGGAGGTTGGGGAGGGGAGGAGGGAGGTTGGGGAGGGGAGGAGGGAGGTTGGGGAGGGGAGGAGGGCGGTTGGGGAGGGGAGGAGGGAGGTTGGGAGGGGAGGAGGGAGGTTGGGGAGGGAGGAGGAGGTTGGGGAGGGGAGGAGGGAGGTTGGGGAGGGGAGGAGGGAGGTTGGGGAGGGGAGGAGGGAGGTTGGGGAGGGAGAGAGGGGGGTGGTGAGGTTGGGGATGGGAATAGGGGAGATTGGGGAGGGGAGGGAGGTCGGGGAGGGCAGTTGTGGAGGGATGGTGGTGTCAGAAATGTGGAGTAGAATTAGTTCCCAACACTCCATGTACGTGTAGCAAAAAGAGCTGTACAGCCATCACACCACACTGCCTACATGTATCATCTGAGCATTAAATACTGAACCATACACAATGTCACAGGATGTCAAACTTCCCCTCAAGCTCATGTGACTACTGGCTCACACTAACAAATGAACAAATGGAGATGGTTCAACGATAATACAGGACTTTCTATACCCCAGTGTTAACCACATGACTTCCCTGACCTCACTAGTATCTAACCCTTCTAGTATGTGCACACACACACGCACGCACACATGTACACACACACACACACATGTACACACACACACGTACCCACACTTACCTAAGGTAGCTGCCATGGTAACCCACTATGTTGGGGTGCTTGCATTCAGACAGAATTGCGATCTCTTGTTGAATGATGTTAAAGTCCTCCCCTGTGTGATTAAAACACAGATGGTCACCAAAGTACATGAGGATCATATCATATCATAC
>OY811972.1:16872172-16884527 GCA_963681505.1 Eunapius fragilis | reverse complement strand
AGGACATGACACAAACCTGGGAGGGACCCTAACGTAAGTCATCATCACTCACAATTGGTTTAAAGGTGGATGGCTTGAACAGAGGCATAACCGCTGGCACTAGAAGGGGTTAATGATACAAACGTCATCACTTGATTGCCTCTCCACCAGGACACCAACAGGGTCACACACACACACACACACACACACACACACACACACACACACACACACACACACACCTGATGTGCTCATGTGCCATGCAAAGCAAATTCCTCCAGCCACACCCGCCATTACATATTGTAATCAATAGAGGAACTTATTACATGTGTAAATATTCACTGGGTCAAAGGGTCAGTGGAATATGGTAAATGATTTTAGATACACGACTATAGAGACAGAGTGATCTAAACAAAACATTTTGAACACGAAACATTCATAGTGATGAAGTTGAAAATCACCCCCAATCAATCCAAACCACAAACATATTCCAAATGCCATTTTTCATACCTTCAACAGACAAACCATCTGAAAATTGCAAACCATCTGAAAATTATGCGTAACTTTCTAGCTTGCCACCAAACGGAAGTTAAGGACCAAGAGTGGGTTAAAAGTCCAGTAAACCACAGTAAACTAACGTTTTACCCACGTTCATTAGAGTTAGCAGGCAACCTGTCACCTAGCTGACACAGGTTATTCTACAGCCATTTACGCTTCTATATAAAATCATTTCTATCTTTCCATTGTCAGACCCTTTCGCAATGGCATATCCTCTTATTTGACAAATACCTCACCAATGTACACGTAGCTGGTAACAATATATAACGTTGTGTGTGCTGTAGTCTGTGTCAAGTCCCAACTAACCCTAGCCACATCAATTGTGGCACAGAGATTTCTGAATTCCCCACCTCCTCAATTATCGCATCCATTCGGGCGGCCATAACTTGTCAGTATTAGGCACATCTTTCATCTATGAGCACACTTTCTCAATGAAGAGACAATGGAGGCATAATGGAGGCACAGTACAATGCCAGCACAAGGCACGGAGCAGTGATCCTGCGATACCAACTCAAAACGATGACCGATCAATCACCCATAAAATACATCTCTCCAGCATCTATATTAGTACATGTGTACCTTTGCACAACATCACATGTATGCTACTACAACATAGTGCAGCCTTGGTTGGTGTACAATGACACTGCTCGCACAGTCCAAATGTTCCAATCCGGTACCAGTTGGATTAATTCCTATCACCAATACCACAATAACGTACATAGTAGGCCCATGCTATAGAGGCCAGAACTAGGGCCACCTTTCCATAAATGTTCCAATCCGGTGGCAGATGGATTAATCCCTATTGACCAATCCCTATTGACCAATATCACAATATCGTACATAGTAGGCCCATGCTATAGGGGCCAGCATTTCCATTACAGCGCACTCCCCCCCCCTTCGGCTTCCACTTTTAATTTCTGTGTTATTGATAACTGTTACTGATTCCCCTAGGCTGGCACTATGTGGTAGAGGGGTGCAGTGATGACTATTACACTTGTGGTTTATCTCATCTCAAATCTGTACACACAGCAGCTACTTACAATACTTCAATTTAGTCAGTGTGTCATTACAATACATTTAGTTTACACATTGTAGTTATACGTACAGTAGCTATGGGTACAAATCACCATGTTCAAATTAATATTGGCATGTTTCTTGGAGGGAGAAGGATGTGGAGAGGGGGTTGAAGGATGAGGATGGATCCACATAACATGGTGAAGTACAAAGCACATATGCCACACAGATATATGCATCACCCAACACATGTGCACATCCACCATCCCCTACACACCTCCACCTATCCCATAGACATCTCCACCATCTCCTCCACACACCCCCACCATTCCCTACACACACCTCTACCATCCCTTCCACACACCTCCACCATCCTCTACAAACACTTCCACTATCCCATACACACACCTCCACCATCCCCTACACACACCTCCACCATCCCCTACACACACCTCCACCATCCCATACACACACCTCCACCATCCCATACACACACCTCTACCATCCCATACACACACCTCTACCATCCCATACACACACCTCTACCATCCCATACACACACCTCCACCATCCCATACACACACCTCTACCATCCCATACACACACCTCTACCATCCCATACACACACCTCCACCATCCCATACACACACCTCTACCATCCCATACACACACCTCTACCATCCCATACACACACCTCCACCATCCCATACACACACCTCTACCATCCCATACACACACCTCCACCATCCCATACACACACCTCTACCATCCCATACACACACCTCTACCATCCCATACACACACCTCTACCATCCCATACACACACCTCCACCATCCCATACACACACCTCCACCATCCCATACACACACCTCCACCATCCCATACACACACCTCCACCATCCCATACACACACCTCCACCATCCCATACACACACCTCTACCATCCCATACACACACCTCTACCATCCCATACACACACCTCTACCATCCCTTACATTTGTCTGCCGTATATATCTACTTCCGTTGTCCGACATCCGGTCCGGGGCAACGCCCAAAAACGTTTTGCGCCAAATCCGATTTGGTTTTACGCCAAATCGCTCTTATGTCTAATGTTTTGGTACGCGACCTACCGGGCCACCGTACATACAGGTTGTAAAAATTATTGCTGTGTATTAGCCAATATTACAACAAACGCGGCACGTGATGCTTAGAAACCCGCAAACAAACAAACATCAGACACGCCAGATATCTACTTCTCTATCGATAAACCTGATTTTGGTATGTGATTGTATGTATTTTACTAGCGGCTCGCACATTTAAAAAAAAAAGAATTAAAAAAAAAAACTACGGTACCACCTGGAATACATGTAGCTGCTAATAGTATAGAAAAGCTGTTTCCAGGTAAATATAAATACCATCTATGATTCGTGCGTGAAAACGCGCACGCACACACACACATGTAAATGATGAGACATTATCATACAAATGATACATAATCTCTCAAGCCACTCGACATTGATCTGCCTAGCGCACAATTAACGATCTATATCGATGTCTGGCCTATATCAATCTATTGGTGTGTCTAGTACAGGTACGTATACACAGTAACTTACACATGGTGGCTGATTAGTCTCGTACCCAGACCCACATCGCAGCTGCGGATGGAATACATCACCGCCTACGCGAGTAGGTGATGTATTCCATCCGCAGCTGCGATGTGGGTCTGGGTACGAGACTAGTGGCTGATAAAGGGAAATGCGATCGATGGCGAACACTTCAATTAAAGCTTTGCTCTATTATTAACGTTACGTACCAATAATAGAAAAAGATATTCTATTTATAAGGGAGACCAATATTTACTGGGACATCATGTTCAACTTGTACCACACTGCCCACTCCATATACAGAGATAAAGGAACTCCAGCACAAAGTACAGAGTGAGGTATTATTAGATGGTTGCCATAGTGCACATAAACATGATTAAAACTATTCCCCTTCCACTAATCAGGAGGGTTGCCCCCTTCCATCTTTGCCTTCTGTTCCTCTTCAACTTTCTTCATTTTGGCCACAATCCCTTAGAGACAAGAGGAGGTTAGTGAGGTGAGGTGAGGTCCTCCATGTAAGGACTTACCTTTGGCAGGGTTGAACACCCCTCCAGTCTGCTGGCCACAGGCAGCACATCTTGTGGACTTCTTGAACTGATCCAGTGCACATACCTCACAGAAGTAGTGCTTACATCTGGGGAGCCAGATGGGGGGAGGGGGGACCAGATGGGAGGAGGAGGGACCAGATGGGGGGAGGCATATCATCACTTGATCACCTGATTGTACATCGTACACACTTTCCCAAAAGTGCTTAAACATATTGAATCAACTGAGTGTGCCAAAAATGGTGTACCACTATGGACATGATGTGGTTCATAGATAAAGACTTCAGTTGCAAAACATCATTTTGAGGAAAGGTGTATCATGTACAGTATTTGTATTCTGATGGATATGTATTACCATGTACAGGACATAAAAACACTACAATAACATGTTGTAAGGTTGAGGAGAGCCAGGTAGCCTTAGAGTCCTAAGGACTTTAGTGGAGACCATGTCCCACCTATCCCCATACATTGCTCAGGAATGACATTGAGCTGAATATTGGTGGTAATTCATGACATTGCATTGGCAGTGCGTTAATCTCTGTTGCAAGTCAGGTCTATTATGGAGTGAGGGTACCAAAGAAATCATCAGAGATCACCTGACACTCTTAATCATTTTCATAGGATGCCATTTTAAACACATGACCACAACCCTTACTGGTGGTTAACCAAAAGGACTACATGTACACGGGGGCTACCATGAATACCATCATGTACCAGAAAATCACAACAAGATGTCATCCTTCCCACCGGTGTTTGCGGCCCAATGTTTTGTGGACACTTTCCGAAAAATTGAAATGATTATGTCATGCCCTTAACAACGACCTTGACAACCGAAGACCTTTAACACAAAAACACCGATGGACTAATCGCCATTTTAACACGTACAAGGCAAGGAACACCTTTTTTCTATTTGTGTCGCAAACCACGAGGCGTAGTCAACTTGCTACAGCAAGCTACGGACCCTGAAAGCGGGTTAGTCTTTGCGTACCTCTTCGATACAGAAGCGATTCTCCACGCTTGCGACAATAGGAAATCTGAAATAAAGGTTGGTTTGTAAAGGGAACTAAAGGTAATAATAGATATTTGCAATGGTTTGTAGCCACAGTTTTTTTCTGACAGCGAACAAATGTACTAAAAGTTAGCAAGAAATACCGGGAGTATCGTTAATATGTTTGGTTACTAGTAGGTCCTAATGTGGGATTGGCGGCGCGTTATGTAGGGCAATGAACAGCTGTTGTTCTTTCATAGTTCAGAGCAACTGTTGGATCTTGCTTATGTCTTACTACCATCTCATCTTGGCCACCAGTACCAGCCTCATCTCAGCCACCAGTACCAGCCTCATCTCAGCCACCAGTACCAGCCTCATCTCAGCCACCTGTACCAGCCTCATCTTGGCCACCAATACCAGCGCTAGCCTCATCTCAGCCACCAGTACCAGTCTTATCTCAACCACCTGTACCAGTCTCATCTCAGCCACCTGTACCAGCCTCATCTCAGCCACCAGTACCAGCCTCATCTTGGCCACCTGTACCAGTCTCATCTCAGCCACCTGTACCAGCCTCATCTTGGCCACCAGTACCAGCCTCATCTCAGGCACCTTGTACCCATGGGCCCCCTCCCCCCCCTCCCCCCCCCCTTGCTGGTTGAATTGACCAAAAGCGGACAGCACCCCCCCCCCCCTCCCATTGCTGGTTGAATCAGCCAAAAGCAGACAGACAGCACCCCCCACACCCCCCCCCTCCCTCGCTGGTTGAATCAGCCGAAAGCGGACAGGAACACCCCCCCCTCCCCCCCTTCGCTGGTTGACTCAGCTGAAAGCAGACAGACACCCCCTCCTCCCCTCCCTTGCTGGCTGAATCAGCCGAAAGCAGACAGACAGCACCCCCACTCGGCTGGTTGAATCAGCCGAAAGTGGACAGTGCCTCCCCCCCCTCCCCCGCTGGTTGAACCAGCCAAAAAGCGGACAGCACCCCCCTCCCCCCCGCTGGTTGAATTGGCCGAAAGCAGACAGCAACATCCCCCCCCCCCCCCCCCCCCCCCCCCGCTGGTTGAATCCACTGAAAGCGGACAACGTATTCGTGCCTGTCAAATGGCGCCCCTTTGCCCTATTCTGACCCCACCCCTTCCAGAAAAGCTGGGGGCACCCATGGTACCAGCCTCATCTCAGTCACCTGTACCAGTCTTATCACAGCCACCTGTACCAGTCTCATCTCAACCAATACCAACCTCATCTCAGCCACCTGTACCAGCCAATACCAACTTCATCTCAGTCACCTGTACCCGTCTAATCTCAGCCAGTACCAGTCTCATCTCAGCCACCTGTCATCTCAGCTTTTTTTCCACCAGTACCAGCCTCATCTCAGCCACCAGTACCAGTTTCACCTGTACCCTCATCTCAGTTATTAATAGTACCACCCTCATAACTTGTTTGCATTGATAACAGAATTTGAGTGCATGGTTGGATGTTAATAGAATACCAAGTGTAAATCTGCTGCAACTCTGTGCATTGATGTGAACGCTTTGGTTTATTATCAGGTGCCACAAGCAAGCGACCACACATCCTGCATCGCTCCTGACCTTTGTTAATGAAGTGATGCTCCATTCAAACCGCACCGATTATTCCAAAAATACACACGCCGCGTAGGTTGGTAAAACAAAACTGTAGCTTGTTCTAATTGTTATAAAAATGCTTCTTTATCTGTCTTGTTAATGTCATAACTCGCTGACCTAAATTCTATTGTCGCTGTCTTTGCTACACACGATCAAAGTACCCCCTCTCAGTTACCGCCTCCATCACATGGGCGTATAAACGATGCGCAACGATTTGAGTAAAATTGTAGGCTGTGCGCGTTGGAGATTTTACTTAGTGCAATGATAGGGAGTACGAAAGATCAAATCATCTCAAAGCTATGACTTGAAAAAAGCACGAAATGTGGGCCATAAAAAATACGATTTATAATGAGCTCTAAAAGTAAATTATTTTACACTATTCAAAAGGTATACCATATTAGCCAATTATCTGAATTGTGTCCAGCCGCAAACAGCAGTGTCCCATAAAAGGTCTGGTTCATTTAACCAGTGCAATTAATTGGAGCATGATGGCAAACACCTCTACTTGATATGAGCTATATGTACTGACCCCCCCCCCCTCCCCATACCACCTTGCTCTTCAGCTCCACACCAGGGTTAGCTGACTATGTTCACTCTCTGTATAACCTTATAACTAGAGGAATTCATCGCTTAAAATTCTCCTGGCATCCTTATTTAATTGTGGCAGCCACTACATGTAAATATTGTACCCATCCATGTAGACGGGAAGTACAAAATGGACAATCCTAGGATGAAGAAACAACTATCTAATACTATAATTTCCAATGTATGTATGTACGTACGTACGTCTGCGTAACTTATTTATATACTCGGCCTAGCGTCTATTGGTTGCTAGGTATGCGTACCTAGCTACCAATAGGAACAACCACCGCCCACACAGAAGTACATAGCAATTATTTGACTGTTCAATATAACCACACCCATGCACACACACACACACACACACACACACAGTACCTAGTGACCACAGGGTTTTTGAAATGCTCTCTACAGATGTAGCAGGCAAAAGGTAGGTCTTCTTCACTGCTCTCCTCATACTGCTTCATATCTGGTCTGGTGACATTGTCATGGATCATGTGACCATCACATGACTTACCATCACCTTCTTTTCCATATTTGTTCTGCTCATACTCCCAATCCAGCTGCCAACCACTCTTGTAGTCACCTCTGTCGTGAAGGAACTTGCAGCTGTCTGCATGCAAGACATGAAAGCATTGTGACTCACACATCACATGACTGTCACGTGATAACTATACAAAGTTCCTAACCCTAGAAAATTTTTAATCTATTTTCAGGTTTCTAGGGATAATAGCTGACCGTGTTATTCTACATACTGTGTGATTATTGCTGAACAGCTATCTCTATAAATTGACTATAATCTCATTTCAGTTAGCCAGTTACACTTTAAAAGCATAAATTATACTAGCGTCCACCTCTATTTTATTCTATTGCATAGAATAAAGCTACAAATTTTTACCATAAATTTACCCCATAATTGCACTGCCTTAGTTCCGCTCTTAACATTTGTGTTTGGGATTCTATCTGTAGTGTGATGCAGTATACAATATCTGTGCACTGGATGTCTCAAAGAAACGTGGTTTTCACGATATTCTAAGTTAAAGTTTTTTATTCTATTTTAAATTCTATTTGAGAGTTTCTAGAGGTCCTATGTAGGATATGAAGTGTGATGAATACGATTAGCAAAACACCAGATTCCACTATTTTTTATTCTATTTTTACTATTTCAGAGTTTCTAGGGCTAAGGTATGAATTGGTGACTTAAATCCTACAACACACCCCACTGATCATCAGATTGTGACTCCCAGTGAACATTTCAACAGACTCCATGCAATGCAAAGCTGTTAGGATTGTTAGGATCCTTCAATTGAGGACATACTTCATATGCAAAGATTGGGGGGATTGTATGACATGTATCAGGCAGTTGGCCATAGGAAGATATCACACACACACACACACACACACACACACACACACACACACACACACACACACACACACACACACACACACACACACACACACACACCGCCTACCGCCAAACCCACAGTAGCCAGTCTCCTTGTAATCCTTACAGATATCAGGTTGGTAATCCCAACGTACGGTGGACCTGAGGTATAGGGGTGCCCTAAGGGGACCCTTCCTGGGGAGGAGGGAGGGAGAGAGGGAGGAGGTGGAAATATATAACCACCAAACCTTGTTCAGCAGCTCTGACTACTGGTACTTCGGTACATGTAGCTAGGTAACATGTCCCATCACTGGTACTTAGGTACATGTAGCTAGGTAACATGTCCCATCACTGGTACTTAGGTACATGTAGCTAGGTAACATGTCCCATCACTGGTACTTAGGTACATGTAGCTAGGTAACATGCCCCATCACTGGTACTTAGGTACATGTAGCTAGGTAACATGCCCCATCACTGGTACTTAGGTACATGTAGCTAGGTAACATGTCCCATCACTGGTACTTAGGTACATGTAGCTAGATAACATGTCCCATCACTGGTACTTAGGTACATGTAGCTAGGTAACATGTCCCATCACTGGTACTTAGGTACATGTAGCTAGGTAACATGTCCCATCACTGGTACTTAGGTACATGTAGCTAGGTAACATGTCCCATCACTGGTACTTAGGTACATGTAGCTAGGTAACATGTCCCATCACTGGTACTTAGGTACATGTAGCTAGGTAACATGTCCCATCACTGGTACTTAGGTACATGTAGCTAGATAACATGTCCCATCACTGGTACTTAGGTACATGTAGCTAGGTAACATGTCCCATCACTGGTACTTAGGTACATGTAGCTAGGTAACATGTCCCATCACTGGTACTTAGGTACATGTAGCTAGGTAACATGCCCCATCACTGGTACTTAGGTACATGTAGCTAGGTAACATGCCCCATCACTGGTACTTAGGTACATGTAGCTAGGTAACATGTCCCATCACTGGTACTTAGGTACATGTAGCTAGGTAACATGCCCCATCACTGGTACTTAGGTACATGTAGCTAGGTAACATGTCCCATCACTGGTAATTCACCACTACAGTTAGCTCACCTCCTCCCTAGGGTATTGACCACACCCACCTGCTAGCAGCACTCCCTTGTGAGGTCTCCTTTCCCTCAATGTACTTTGTGTAGTTATTCTGTCCTCTGTATATGTTGTCCTCCTTCCCTTTTAGCTCCTGCAGTGGGTGGAGCATGTTACCATAGCTACATAATGTATATAGTGCCAAATGCATAATGTATATAGTGCCAAATAATGCACTCAAGTATAGACAGAGGATAATGGCAACTTGCCACATCACCTCAAGAGGTTACATAGTCACTCAAAATGCTTCAAACACCAGGTTACCACTTGTGCCCAGACCTAGGTTAAACATTACCACTAGTGCCCAGACCTGATTCAAAGGTTACCACGAGTGCCCAGACCTGATTCAAAGGTTACCACGAGTGCCCAGACCTGGTTCAACTTCAGAGCCTTCTCCATGACAGCTCGCTGGTCCCTGTCCTGTTCTGTCTCTGTCTCCAAGGTGAGGGTAGCCCCCATGTCTGAGAGGCCTGCAGGCTCCGCCTTCCTCTCTGACTGGTACGTGTGGGTGACCTTGCTGAGTCTGTCCTCATCCTCCTCACTGTTCTGGGCCTGCTCTGGGGGAGGAGGGAGGGAAGGAAGGTAGGATATGTGCGATGCAGGGGAGGAGGATGTTGAAGGAAGCAAGTTAAGATATTAAATATTCCGTATCATAAAATACCAGCATTTGTATTTTGCACATCCTCCCTGGCTCACCCCACCCTGTGATGATGATGAACCTGTCCTTGATCCCTCCCCATGATCACCTGGACTGGACTCACCCTCCACTACACACCTCCCTCTCCCCCCCCCCCCCCCCCCTTCCCTCACCTGGACTGGACCTCCCTGGCCTTGGTGAGGGTCTGGATGGTCTGTGTCTGCTGTGATGACCTCAGGTACACCTTAGCCAGCAGGAGGAGGTACTTGGTGTTCTCCATCAGCTGGGAGAGCTCTGCACAGAGAGGGGGCACCACCACACCCTCACACCTCCCCACACTCACCAGCCTCCTGTGAGAGATGCCCCAGGGCTGCCACCAGTGTCTTCTCAGCTTTGTCACACTGCCTCAGCTTGATGTAGAGCTCCACCAGGTCACAGCGAAGGAAACGTTGGCTCTCCTCCTTCAGGGCTGCCTCGTAGTAGGTGATGGCCTGGGGAGGAGGTATATTAATCACGTGAGCATGGGAGGGGGGAGGAGATGTGACATCACACCTTATTGTAGTTGTGGGTGTTGACCAGTGCCTGGCCTATCTTGGTGGCCAGTATGGCATCACCAGGGTTTTGCTTCAGACCAGCCTCGTAGATCTCCAAGGCGAGGTCAACCTGTTCGAAGGAGGGCAGCATTATTTGGGATAGTGTTCAGGAATGTACATCACAGCCATTTGTGGAGGTGTGTATGAGTGGAGGTGTGTATGAGAAGAGGTGTGTATGAGTGGAGGTGTGTATGAGTGGAGGTGTGGATGAGTGGAGGTGTGTATGATGAGTAGGTGTGTATGAGTGGAGGCGTGTATGAGTGGAGGTATGTATGAGTGAAGGTATGTATGAGTGGAGGTGTGTATGAGTGGAGGTGTGTATGAGTGGAGGTGTGTATGATGAGTGGAGGTGTGTATGATGAGTGGAGGTGTGTATGAGTGGAGGTGTGTATGAGTGGAGATGTGGATGAGTGGAGGTGTGTATGATGAGTAGGTGTATATGAGTGGAGACTGTATGAGTGGAGGTGTGTATGAGTGGAGGCGTGTATGATGAGTGGAGGTGTGAATGAGTGGAGGTGTGTATGAGTGGAGGCGTGTATGAGTGGAGGTGTGTATGAGTGGAGGTGTGTATGAGTGGAGGTGTGTATGAGTGGAGGTGTGTATGAGTGGAGGTGTATATGATGAGTGGAGGCGTGTATGAGTGGAGGTGTGTATGAGTGGAGGTGTGTATGAGTGGAGGTGTGTATGAGTGGAGGTGTGTATGAGTGGAGGTGTATATGATGAGTGGAGGTGTGTATGAGTGGAGGTGTGTATGAGTGGAGGTGTGTATGATGAGTGGAGGTGTGTATGATGAGTGAAGGGGTGTATGAGTGGAGGTGTGTATGAGTGGAGGTGTGTATGATGAGTGGAGGTGTGTATGAGTGGAGGTGTGTATGAGTGGAGGTGTGTATGAGTGGAGGTGTGTATGAGTGGAGGTGTGTATGAGTGGAGGTGTGGATGAGTGGAGGTGTGTATGATGAGTAGGTGTGTATGAGTGGTGGTATGTATGAGTGGAGGTGTGTATGATGAGTAGGTGTGTATGATAAGTGGAGGTGTGCATGAGTGGAGGTGTGTATGAGTGGAGGTGTGTATGAGTGAAGGTGTGTATGAGTGGAGGTGTGTATGAGTGGAGGTGTGTATGAGTGGAGGTGTGTATGAGTGGAGGTGTGTATGAGTGGAGGTGTGTATGAGTGAAGGTGAGCATGATGAGTGGAGATGTGGATGAGTGAAGGTGTGTATGAGTGGAGGTGTGTATGAGTGGAGGTGAGTATGATGAGTGGAGGTGTGTATGAGTGGAGGTGTGGATGAGTGGAGGAGTGTGATGAGTGAGGTGTGTATGAGTGGAGGTGTGTATGAGTGAAGGTGTGTATGATGAGTGGAGGTGTGTATGAGTGGAGGTGTGTATGAGAGGAGGTGTGTACAAGTGGAGGTGTGTATGAGTGAAGGGGTGTATGATGAGTGGAGGAGTGTATGAGTGGAGGTGGTATGAGTGAAGGTGTGTATGAGTGGAGGTGTGTATGAGTGAAGGTGTATATGAGTGAAGGTGTGTATGAGTGGAGGTGTGTATGAGTGGAGGTGTGTTTGATGAGTGGAGGTGTGAATGATGAGTGGAGGCATATTTCTATCTTAACATCAGACTTCACCTCCCACTGACCCTGTACCCTCCCCTTCCCACACACCTCTCCAACGTTCATGTAGGCCTCCCCCAGGAGGAGGGA
>OY811972.1:16707172-16869672 GCA_963681505.1 Eunapius fragilis | reverse complement strand
TTCTTGTACATATGAAGGGCCTCCTTCACTAGGGACCTGAGGAGCTGCTGGTAGGCTAGCTGTGTGTGTGTGTGTGTGTGTGTGTGTGTGTGTGTGTGTGTGTGTGTGTGTATTGTAAATATGGATATAGTAGTACCAATCTAAATAATGCCCACTCTCATTCATATACCTCTGTTATATAAGTAGGGTTAAATGGAGCAAGGGAAATAGCCCTCTCTACAAACATGGTGGTCTGTTGAAGGACAAGACCATTGCCTCCAGCCTACGGGAGGAGGGAGAGAGGGAAGGGAGAGAGAAGAGAGAGAGGGAGGAGGTTCTAAACATGTCCTCCATATGCACAAAGGACCCACCAATCTGGCATAGGGCAGACACATCTCATAATAAAGGGCGTGGTTCTTGGGCTCAAAGTGGTCGATGAGGAGGAGCAGGTGGGCAAGCCTGTTGGTAGCCTCATCCCTGGACCCCTCCTTGGCCAGCAGCTCCAGGATGAGGAGGGAGGTGGCCTCCACACCTCCCTGCTCCTGCTGCAGGGTGAGGCAGCGCTGAGAGGTCTCCACTGCCTGCTCCCAGTCCTGGAGGGCCAACTGGACCTTCATCTTGTCCAGCAGGGCGGGCACAGAGCCAGGGTAGGAGGCCACAGCTTGGTTGAGGAGGTCCAGGGCGTGGCTGAAGTTGTGACGTGAGAGGTAGTACCTGGCCTGTGGGGGGAGGGGCCAGGGGTGTGGTCAACGGTGACGGGGGATAGGCATGAAGATATGCAGTGTAAGAATAATGTAGGGTGTGAATGTGTGTGTGTTGTGTGTGTGTGTGAGAGTATATATGAGGGGTAAACTGCACACATATGCACACACACACATACACACACACACACACACACACACACACACACACACATATATACACACACACCTTGCCCAACATGTCATCCAATGGTTTGGGTAGCTCAGTTCTGTTAGATGGAAGAGAAGCTCCATAACATAACATAAGCCACACCCCTCCCCACCCACTCACCCTGCTAATACTTCATCAAAGTACTTCACTGATTTCTTCACAAATGCATCTCTGTTGCAAGTCAGGTCTATCCAGCCTTGGAGGGTAAGCCCCTGTAATGATGAGGTTAATCAAACCACATGGATGATGGGGAGCAGGTAACCAGACCTCTTTGGAGGCAGGAGACATCTTGAGCATACGACTGACATACTCTCTGGCTTTGTCGTGTTTCCCTGTCAGCCATAAGAACATCCCTGCATAGTAGAGGGACTGGGGAGGAGGGAGGGGAGGAGGGGGGAAGAGGTAAAGAGGGAGGGGAGGAGGGGGGAAGAGGTAAAGAGGGATGGGAGGGGGGAGAGGGGAGGGGAGAGGCCATGGGGTGGACAGGGGAGGGGGAGGGAGGGGAGAGTGAGAAGAGACAAGACAAAGACAAACATACATGATGGCCGACCATCATCTCCAGCCATCTCACCTTCTCTCCACAGGTAGTCCTTTCAGATCAAATTTTGCCTTCTAGCTGTTGGATTGCTTCGCGATCTGCATCACCATGGTGATGGTGGTGGGCGTGGTGAGGTGTAGTACTGAAGCTCACCTACTGTCTTGCACTTTTTGTGGGCGTGGATCATCAACATGGAGGAACACAGGACCATGTCTCTGTTGTCTGCAACGTTCTCTAACTCTCTGATCCCTTCTGACGTGCGGTCTGTACGTGGGGACGGAGTTCGATCACCGACTGGTGGGGTTACATATTGGTGTATGGGGTTGGCCCTGTCATTACCTTCCATTACGATACCGTACGCCTTCCAGAACAGCAGTGCAGGGTCCGAACCGTAGGTCTTAAGGAGCTCCATGACAACCATCTGCACGTGGCGGTAGTAACCTTCCCGTGCGTAGTACAGAACCGAAGCCTACGTACGGGATAAATAGACTTCGTTTAATTTCAAAGTCTATTAGCGTTAGCTGTATTGAGGTTACAACCGAAACATTTGCTTTAGGTTGCTCACCATAGCTTTGTTGGATTCGGCCATTTCGCTAGCGAATAACTCAAATGGTTACCATAGCAACACAGTTTACGCATGCGCACTATCCCTGTTTAGAATATAAATGCCATCACCAAAGTGTTTTTCCCACGCAGAGTACGAACTGGTGCACGTATGTATATTGTATAGTCATAATACCGGTAGGTGGTTTATGCTATAACCTTCATGCCCAAGCCAGATGTATATGTATAATAATTGATTGATGAAGTGCACAATCAAATACATATCAGTCTTGCAACTAGATTACATACACACAATCATGTCATTAACTTTTTTTTTTAAATATATACTTAACATGCTCCTCTGCTATCCCCCTTGTTATGTTTTAACTATAAACTATACATGTACTAAAGGCACACTATGCTCCTCTGCTATCTTCCTCGCCAATGCTGGGTTATTGCCTCCAACAGGTTTGTGCACTGCTTTGCACAACATCCTCCAAGATGGCTGACCAAACTTTTTGGTATCATAGCGTTGTTGCAACCAAGCAAGAAGGACACCTCGGAGACATTTTTTTGGGTCTGGAAGGTTCTTTGAGGATAAGGTACCCAACTCTGTAGGTGTAATCCTTAGGGCTGTTCCCAGGGACTCCCATTCTGCTGCTAGTTCCAGCACAGCCTCCATTACATCTGCAAGGTCATCCTCACCTGGGCCAAGGGGTGTGGTTTGTAAGACACAACACTGCATGATGTGCTCAACATACCAAGAAGTTTCGCAGACACACTTGAGAAATCATCACGAGTACTTGGTACTGTACTATCTCCAACCCCATGTGCTCCAGCTCCTCCATTTTGTCTTCTAGCTCCACCTATCTTTTGATTGCCATCATTATCATCTGCACAAGATGAATGATTTTATAAGGCGTTATAAAAAGGTATTGGTAAGTCACAATGCTGAAGATCATTAACCCTAGCAGATAGCACTAACAAATGTGGCTGTCAACTTGCAGTATGCAATTCTATTGTACTGCTTTGTCATTCAAATAATCAAATTTGACGCCTTCAGTTTCCTGATAAGGATTTGACAGATGACTTTAAAATTATAATAGTCATGTGACTTTAGATCAATGACGATTCTAGCCTACCAAGCTGATGCTATTGATTTTATTCTTCAACATCATCCTTGTATATAAGGACCAAGCTCCTTAAATAAGGACGATTGGAGGTGAATATTATACGAGATGTTCCCTATTTGGAAGTATTGGTAAGTCAATGACATTGCTGACAACATTGATGACCCGCATACTAATAAATGTCTTCAACCAATTTCTTTATATGTTACTGAGCATGCAATGATACTTGGACACATGTTGAAGGCATAGGGAAAGCCTCAACTTGCCACTAGAGGCATTCTTTTATTGTAAGAGGACTACATCACATAATGAGTGACATGGTAGTGAAGGCAGTAAGATTACCTTCTTTGCTGTGGACAGGTGAAGTTTTTTTGTAAGCTTGTGGCTTAGTAATGTCACCCATCATTTTCCTCTTAGAAGAACTTGTCATTGATGTCTCTGCAGCTGTTTAGATTGGAAGGGAAGAAAAATAATTGTGGTCAGCTCTAAAATGAAGTAATGTATTAACTATGCCATTATGGGGCCTCAATTAAAGCCAGTAGAAGTATTACCTAGTCTTTTTCTATTCCCTCCTGAACGTTGAGATAGGCCTGTAGTTGATATAGAAGAAATGATTGAGGTATATACACATTTTTTAGCAACAAATGCAGAAAAATAAGGATTAATAAAGCCATTTGGCTCTCTCCCTCTATCATTCAGTACCAGATACGCAGCCTAAGCCAAGTTACATACAGTTGCACAAATGATGGGCTTCAACTTTTGATTTTTGCAAGCTTTTAGTTTTGAAAAATTTCACATGTATAAACATACAACCATTGGATAGCCAGATTTTGGGGGAAGGTTTGCAAGGTATTATAATCCTGTGGTTATTAGAGACACAACATGGTATGATGCACATAACATACGAAGAGGGTATCCAGACACTTGGAAAATCACCACCACCAGTAGATGGTACTTTATTGCTTCCAACCCCATGTTCTCCAGTCCCTTCACTCTATCCTCTACCCTCTACCATCTGCAGTGAGTTTTATAATGCACGTTCAGTATTCAGTGCTTGTGTGCTAAAAAAAGTTATATTGTAGCTGTTAAGGCTTCTGATACAATTTTCAACATTTCAGGAAGAAATGGTGGAGTATTGTTAGAAGCTTTACAAGACATTAGGAACTATGTCAGATCTTGAATATCAAAAGTAAAGAAAATGGGAAAGCTGGAAACTGAAGGCAAAGGTAGTGGAAAAAGAAGGGGAACAAGGCTTTTGAGATACAGAAAGCAGGGGCAGGGAGTATGGCAGATAAAGAGGGAGTATTAAAGAACTGGGAGGGGGGGGAGGGGTTAAACCCCGCAAGGTTATTCTCACCTGGGCCAAGAGGTGTGGTTTTTAAAACACAACTCTGCATGATGTGCTCAACATACCAAGATGGTCCCCAGACACACTTGAGAAATCACCTCCTGTAGATAGTACTGCATCACGTCCAACCCTATGGTCTCCTGTTCCTTCACTTTGACTTCCATCTCCACCTCTGCTTTGATTACCATCATCTGCAATGGATTAATGCTTATTTATACACATTGCTGAAGATGAGATGACCCAAGCAGATAGTACTAACAAATGTTTTCAATGAATTGCTTTATATGTAAACTTATCATTTTGCAAATTGAGCATGTGATATTACTTTGATGCATGTAGAAATATATAGGTAAAACCTCAACTTGCAGTTACAAATATTGTTTATTGTTAAGAGGACTACACCACATTATTAGTGACATGGCAGAGAGACATAAGATTACATTCTTTGTTGTGGGCAGATAATGATTTTTGTATGCTTGTAGCTTAGTAATGTTATCTGTCATTTTTCCTCTTTGAAGAACGTGTCGGCAATGTTATCAATGTCCTCGATTATGTTAGTAGTTATTCCTCAGTTCTTATGTAATAAAGATACAACAGTGATTAGTGTACCTCATGTTTAAGCAACTGTACCACTCCCATGTAGGTCAACTGTACCACTCCCATGTAGGTCAACTGTACCACTCCCATGCAGGTCAACTGTACCACTCCCATGTAGGTCAACTGTACCACTCCCATGTAGGTCAACTGTACCACTCCCATGTAGGTCAACTGTACCACTCCCATGTAGGTCAACTGTACCACTCCCATGTAGGTCAACTGTACCACTCCATGTAGGTCAACTGTACCACTCCCATGTAGGTCAACTGTACCACTCCCATGTAGGTCAACTGTACCACTCCCATGCAGGTCAACTGTACCACTCCCATGTAGGTCAACTGTACCAGTCCCATGTAGGTCAACTGTACCACTCCCATGTAGGTCAACTGTACCACTCCCATGTAGGTCAACTGTACCACTCCCATGTAGGTCAACTGTACCACTCCCATGTAGGTCAACTGTACCACTCCCATGCAGGTCAACTGTACCACTCCCATGTAGGTCAACTGTACCACTCCCATGTAGGTCAACTGTACCACTCCCATGTAGGTCAACTGTACCACTCCCATGTAGGTCAACTGTACCACTCCCATGTAGGTCAACTGTACCACTCCCATGTAGGTCAACTGTACCACTCCCATGTAGGTCAACTGTACCACTCCCATGTAGGTCAACTGTACCACTCCCATGTAGGTCAACTGTACCACTCCCATGTAGGTCAACTGTACCACTCCCATGTAGGTCAACTGTACCACTCCCATGTAGGTCAACTGTACCACTCCCATGTAGGTCAACTGTACCACTCCCATGCAGGTCAACTGTACCACTCCCATGTAGGTCAACTGTACCACTCCCATGTAGGTCAACTGTACCACTCCCATGTAGGTCAACTGTACCACTCCCATGTAGGTCAACTGTACCACTCCCATGTAGGTCAACTGTACCACTCCCATGTAGGTCAACTGTACCACTCCATGTAGGTCAACTGTACCACTCCCATGTAGGTCAACTGTACCACTCCCATGTAGGTCAACTGTACCACTCCCATGTAGGTCAACTGTACCACTCCATGTAGGTCAACTGTACCACTCCCATGTAGGTCAACTGTACCACTCCCATGTAGGTCAACTGTACCACTCCCATGTAGGTCAACTGTACCACTCCCATGTAGGTCAACTGTACCACTCCCATGTAGGTCAACTGTACCACTCCCATGTAGGTCAACTGTACCACTCCCATGTAGGTCAACTGTACCACTCCCATGTAGGTCAACTGTACCACTCCCATGTAGATCAACTGTACCACTCCATGTAGGTCAACTGTACCACTCCCATGTAGGTCAACTGTACCACTCCCATGTAGGTCAACTGTACCACTCCCATGCAGGTCAACTGTACCACTCCCATGTAGGTCAACTGTACCACTCCCATGTAGGTCAACTGTACCACTCCCATGTAGGTCAACTGTACCAGTCCCATGTAGGTCAACTGTACCACTCCCATGTAGGTCAACTGTACCACTCCCATGTAGGTCAACTTTAGTACTGTAAATATGTATATTTCCATCGGTAGGGGTTTTAAATATGAATATGTATTTTGTTAGTGCAACAATCCTGTTGAAGTATTAGTCAAATGACTCTTTTCTAAATACAATGCTTATTCCTTAATGTGGTTATATTCTTGCCAATTGTGTCATTCCAAAGTGGACTTCAAGATCTTATCTCCTCTTTGAACATCTTTTCTACTAAGTAATTAATCTGAAATCTTCTTGCTTTGTGCAGCTGTTTTGATCGGAAGTATGAAGTACACTATTATGGGGCCTTAATTACCTAGCTGTAGAACATTTACCTGGTCTTTTTCTATTCCCTCTTGAACATTTAGATAGGTCTGTAGTTGATGTTACAGTAGAAGAATGATTGAGGTATATATACATACGATCATATTGGAGAAACGTAGTGATTACTGAATAAAACTAGAGCCATTTGGGCGCTTTTACCCCTATCATTCAGTACTCAGATTGGCAGTATAAGCCAAGCAAAATACAGTTGCACAGAGGATGAATTTCAACATTTGATTTTTGCGGGTTGTAATTTAGTAATAATTTTTCTCTTTGGTCCATATTTTTTGTGCAACAATGCGAAATATTTCACATGTGTATTTGGTGATACGACCATCGGATTAATCCAGATTTTGGGGCATGGTGCGCTCAACATACCACAAGGGTCACTAGACACACTACATTGCCATGAAGAAGAGTAACTACATGTAAGAGCTGCAGCTTATTTCATTTTCCAATTGGACTAATATCACTCCTTTCTTTAACATTGATAATAATATAAATTGTATCAAGAGAACAGCTAGTTTTTACTGATTTTAACACCTTGTCCATCTATTTTAGCTTTATAATGTAGTCTTTATTTAACAATGACTTCTGATGCAGCTAACTGACAGAATTATGAACGACAACTACTATAAAATATTTTCAGAATAGGCACTACTTTAGTTCTTTTCGTTGATGCCTTTATTTTTATTCTTCAACTTACATACGTACCATGCCCCTTAAATAAGGACAATTGGGAGATTAAACATTACACGAGATGTTCTCTATTTAGAAGTATCGGTAAGTCGATGAATATCTTCTACAAGTTCTTCAATCAATTGCTTAATTATGTTAACTTCCCACGCGAACCGTAGCCTATGTACGGGATAGACTGTACAGACACATTAAAACACTATTAGCCCTCTCGTATTCGATTGAAACCGAAACCTATAATTACTTTAGCTATAGGTTCCTCACCAAATGTATAGTTTTGTAGGATTTGGCCATTTCACAGGCAAAATAATAAAAATCATAGATTAGCATAGATACATTACATTGCTCTCGCATGCGCATCATTTCCATGTAGCAGATCAACACTTTAGTATATATTCAGACATATTTATCATCGACAGTTTGTTTTTCTTTTTCTTTTTTTATATATGACATATAGAACAGTTCACGACAACGTTTTGTGAGGGAGATATAGCTGTGCAAAGTGCGTGCACGGTTTCCCGCTCAATTCGCGCCAATGAGTTGGGCAATTCAATATATGAAGCAGTGACTAAATCATTTGAGCGGCAAACCGTGCACGCACTTTGCACAGTTATATCTCCGTAACGGATGACATAAAAATTACAAACAAAACTAATCAACAGACGGGTACAGGACCTCTCTACCGTTGTAATACAGGCACAGAGCACGTACAATACCCCAGAATGCATTTTACCGTAGAGATATAGTCTAGTACGAAGTCTTGAAATAGGACTTCGTTAACGTTTACTGTTGGGACGTTATAATGATTCATACGCAAAGGATTTTTATAACATTTAATTTTTGTCGTTAACAGTCCCATATATGTTATTGTGTGCTTTTTTATATATTAAAATAAATCCAACTCATACAAACAAGTTGTATTAACAGTGTACTCATTATTTCTGTACCCAGTGTTTGCTAGTCTTTTATCGGCTCAATGTCATATCTTTCTGAGCAAGATATTTCGATTTGCAACTGTTACATAGAGAATGCTATAATTGTTAAATCAGAAATAAATTTGGCTGCAGAAGTAATTGAAAATGGATGGGAGTTTAACCTTGTGTGAGTTCTTCAACAGCAAAGTACGGGATAGACTGCATAGACACATAGAAACACTATTAGTCCCCTCGTATTGGGATTGAAACCGAAACCTGTAATTACTTTAGCTATAGGTTCCTCACCAAATGCATAGCTTTGTAGGATTTGGCCATTTCACAGGCAAAATAATATAATTCTTAGATTAGCATAGATACTTTACATTGCTATCGCATGCGCATCATTGGTCATCCCTTACTATGATTATAGCCGACTGACTACAGAATAAACTTCATATCCATTGCTGGTGTTGTCATCAACAATATTTTCCTCTATGTCAATAATTGATTGATACATGAAACATGCTCAGCACTTATTATAGCTGATAACTATGCATAAGATGTAATACATTGTACCATTTATAGGTTATAAACATATATTATATCATACCATTGATCACTTCTTGCTGCTGCATCTGAATTGCAATAAATGAACCATGTAATTATCAGCCACCACTGAAATCACCATCTATACCTGGTACTGTGTTATCTCAACATTATCTCTAATCATCCCATGTCCTTCAGCTCCTCCACTTCGTCTTCTATCATCGTTACCTCGATTAACTAATGATATAATAATTATAATGCTGCTGTACTAAAAAATAGCAGTCATATAGGCATTCAGTATAGCACCACACTACAATGACTCTGTGCCTACTATAAAAGCATCGCACTGTTATTTCCTCTGGTTTTCTGGCTCCAGTAAGGAGAATCTTTTGGTAACGAGGTTTAAAACCATTATGTGAACTCCAATCTATTATAAAACTGCATTGTGGTAAGGTCTTTCCTTCATCAAACTCATCAACTTCACTTTTTGTTATCTGTTTATAGTAAATATAAATGTAATACATGGTTTCTGAAAAAAGCAGCACACCAAAGTACTTACTGTTAAAGGTCTCGCACATGGCATAAACTCCCATCCGTTTTCAATTACTTCTGCAGCCAAAGTTATTTCTGATTTGATAAATGTAACAATCATAACATTCTCTATGTAACAGTTGCAAATTGAATTATCTTGCTCCATGAACTACAGGAAAGATATGACAGTGAGCCGATGAAAGACTAGCAAACACTGGTACAGAAATAATGAGTACACTGTAATACAACTTGTTTGTATGAATTGGATTTAATTTAAAGCACACAATAACTTATATGGGACAGTTAACAACAAAAATTAAATGTTATAAAAATCCTTTGCGTATGAATCATTATAACGTCCCAACGGTAAACGTTAACGAAGTCCTATTTCAAGACTTCATACTACACTATATCTCTACGATAAGATGCATTCTGGGGTATTGTACGTGCTCTGTGCCTGTATTACAACGGTAGAGAGGTCCTGTACCCGTCTGTTGATTTGTTCTGTTTGTAATTTTTATGTCATCCGTTTACGGAGATATAGCTGTGCAAAGTGCGTACACAGTTTGCCGCTCAAATGATTTAGTCACTGCTTCATATATTGAATCATTGGGGCGAATTGAGCGGGAAACCGTGCACGCACTTTGCACAGCTAGACCTCCGTCACAAAACGTTGTCGTGAACTGTTCCATATGTCATATATAAAAAAAGAAAAAGAAAAACAAACTGTCGATGATAAATATGTCTGAATACATACTAAAGTGTTGATCTGCTACATGGATGAGTAGGGAGTTCTACTCCATCGTCAAACCCTAGTCCATATCGCCATTACACTCTAGAGCCACTCAAACACTTGTTTGTATTGGCTAATGCACAGGTTGTTTCAACTGAATCGAAAATTCATTGTTGATTAAATTAAAATGGAATACTATAACAGTACATGCTGAGAAAATTCACTGCAAGTTAACACTGCCTCCATAATACCATTCACTGATACATTATCCACCCAGTCATTAATAACTGAAAAGGTAAGCTACAGAAACATAGCAAAGCTGGCTGTTTGTGTTTACCTTTATGGCTAATGGCAGGTTTCTGGTGATAACAAATATTACTTTTCGATCCCAAGGATTATTTGAGTCATTAAAATACACCCTACCACAGTATGTGATATCTGCAGCTGAATTATCTGGTGCAGCTGAATTATCTGGTACAGCTAGATTATCTGGATTATGAGGTGGAGGTAGGTTATCTGGCACAACTGGATTATTTGGTGGTGTGGATTTATATCCAAGTAATGTTTGAAATGTGCGTTGGATATATTTGAATGCAACAATGGCCCAACTGGAGAAACTGCTGACATGTATCCTTCCAACCTTCATTCCAGTTTTAGCATCAACCTCAAACATTCCTCCTTCCAAGTATTCAAATTTGTATGGTACTTGTTCCTTAGCAATCACAAAATTCAGCTGGCTGAAGTCATTGGCACAATGGACCATAGAAATCTCAACATGTTGGTTAAACCTTTCAATGGCTGGAACTGTTGTGATATGGTAAACTGCACTAGCAAGAATTGAACCAGGTGGCAAAGCAACATTGGTAGTCAGATTGGCTTTAACAAACAGATTGCATTCTTTGAGATCTGGAGGCAAGCAGTCTTCACTCACGTAGATGGACAGCCCATATGTTTCAAGTTTAAACACATCAGCTTTTCCATTGATGATAGTAAGTTTGCATTTGTCTATAAGACAGGAATCATAAATAAAAATACATAACATTACTACTAATATGAGATACTGAAATACTGAAATTGAATACATTCATTTTATAGACATGTACGATACGAGCCTGACAGGCATACTATTTGGCAATGTTCAAGCAATCCAAGGTTTCAACTAATGATAAAATTACCGGACGTAGAGTGAAATGGTGACGATTCACATGCTTACCATCCTTGTGTTTTAATAACAAGAGAGCCAATCAATTTTTAAATCAAGAACACCTTACAAACATAGGAACATTCAAGAAAGATCGCATCATTCCGCACATGCATGATTTAAACAAATGGCGACTGTTTACTACACTGCTTCCTCCTTTATGAGATCTCACTTCAGTTATAAGGCACAGCTTGTCATCGATGTTCTCTTTTAGCATACTGTATTTTGTCAGAACATTTCCCATTGCTGGGATTTCATCTTTGGGCAACCACAGTTCTTGATTTCCAACTGCTACTCTATGTGGTGTGGCTGCAACCACACCTCTCTCCCTCCCATGTTCTACAGCTGAATCGTCTGTTTCACATGGTAAGGCCGTGGCCATATTTCATCACAAATCTCCATGTTTGTTCCAACTGGTAGGTGGAAATCACAGTGTTTGAACCCCTTCTCATACCCAAAGGTTTCTTCCCCTGACTTCCAAGGACATTCCTGGTCATATAGGTTCCCCTTGACCCTCCACCTGAAGCCAGCAGAATTATAAGTGGCCTAAGGCAATGGTTGGATATGCATTGGATGACTTTGGCCATCATTCCTTCAGTTGTAGCATTGAGGGGAATTGTTTCGCGCCATAATAAGCTCTGCGACATTTTATTTAGACCTCTGCCAACGTGCCTGCCTGGGTCCACAACCGGAGATGGGGTGTGGGGCTGAGTACACCAATTCACAATCCCGCCCTGCAGATGTTCCTGTCCCTTACTGGGATCTTGGCAAACCTGCTGCCTTCGACTTGTCCATTAAGTTCACACTACATTCAAGTGTCTTGCTAGAGAGAGCCTGATGGCAGGTTCAGCACAGCCCTTGTCAGAAAACACAATAACAATGACAGGAAGTGTGAGGTTAAGGTTGTTAATGGCATCCTAACTATTCAGGTAAATACAGGCACTTATGATCAATAAACATGGACTCTGGAAACGGGTTGTAATTGATACCCTTTTGCTCCAGTCAATCAGACCTTTTATTGACGATTTTTGTAAAATTTATAAGCACTTTCTTGCTGCTGTTCCTTTCATTTGACTATACCAACCATGCACGGCTAGGCCCACGTTCAGAGTCATGCAACCATGGCAAACACCATACATATATGTTCCACTTCTTATTGGCCAGCACAAGAGGTCCATCTATATCCCAGCTAAGCAAATATATATCTGAATTGTTGTGTAATAAGGAATCGGAACCTGTGGCAGCCATGGCTGTCACCTTCATGTTCATCTTTTGCGTGTTGTTTGTTCCACTTCGCAAAAAACTCATTTTTTGTTTATGAGGGTCAAAAATGGCACATGTTCTTCAAAGCGATGCTGCTCTACCTGGTAGAGCAAACACATTATATGCATCATCTATAATGTGCATCACAGGCAAGGTACTGAAGGGTGCATCGCCGCAGCTGGCTTTTTTCCCCATCCAAGTAATAGGTATCAGCGATTCCTTGCCTGATACTGTTGTTACAGCAACCAATGAAGATGCCATTATCAATATGCCATTACTTTGTGTATGTATACTGTATATGCACGACATCTTCAGAAAACATAAAAGATTACAAGAGAGTTAATAGCAAGAATGTGCTGTAGCGAGCTAAAATAATAAGTTGGACTTCATTTGGTCAATATCAGAAATAATGAGTTCAACAAAATGGGTCATAAACAATACTTTGTTAAAATGATAGTACTTCAGTACTCACATGTGAACACACTGTCAATCATACAAAAATCCTTATGATTACCTACACACATATACTAAGTGCACAGAATAACAGTATTTGTCATGTGGGTTTGGCATATACATAACTGTAATTGTACAATAAAAATAGCTTCCTGCTATAATGACCACATATCAACTCACCATCTTCAAGTGTTCTGGCAATGATTGGAATGCTATACTCTCCATAATCCACTGCCTTGGCCCTCACACGTATGGTGTACTTAGTGTGTGGTCTCAGACCAGTTAGTTCAGTAATGGTAGTACTTCTAGCAACATCTTGAAAGCATTCAATTTCACCATGTCGAGTATAGCAGACTTGATAGCCTCTGATGATACCTGTTACATCATGTGATGGCTTCCAGGATATGGTCATGGATGCAGCTTTGATTTTGTCAGCCTTCAGTTGGATTGGTGGAGCTGGTACTGGTGTGGGATAAAGTATTACATATTAGTGCCAGACAATGGTGTAGAATAATTTAATTATTACTTAATTGATGTGGCCTTACAGTCAAGTTAACCTTGATAGGATGGTCCGCAGTTGGCTCTCACTAAGGCCAAGCCTAACCCTTGTATTAATTACATCACACAAAGTAACCATGTCATATATATGTTTCAAGCTGCTCTTGGTGGGACACCACAGGAGGATGAAAAAAGTGATCGAAGTGCGTGAACCTCTTCGTAAAACAGTCAAAAAACATGATTGGGTGATGTAGCACAGGGCATGCTTGTTAAAGACTATTTAACATAATCAGCCCATCATTTTTCACGGACGCACGCTAGTAACTCATAACATAATGTTTAATGTCTGATTGAAGCTTGCATATGCATATGCAAAAACTAATTTAAAAAAACACTAACCTCGTATAATAGCTACAATCAGCCTGTGATTTTGCACAGGTACAGGCTAGTATAATATAATGGTGTGACCGTCTATCCTCTTTGAACACAGGCACTAAAGCACCTGAGAAGTGCCTTGCTCACAGAAGCCTAAGTTGTTTGCTGTTTGTATGCATTGGGTCAGATGCGAGAGAGTCAATGGCAGAACTAACTTTAAGGTGCCCGTAGGGCTAAATTACGTGATGCAATGGCACAATTGGCTACAAAAAAAGCAAACAATGTTGTTAACTGGGCGGACATTTGTGCTTTGATGTCAAGTTGTCGTTTGATAGCTCTAGACAAGTGCCCAGGAGTTAGGCCTATAGCCATCGGGGAGGAACCTAGATGAATTTTAAGCAAGGTTCTCGCTATGGCCACAGAAAGTGATGTTTTAGATTTATGTGGAGTGAGGCAGGTATGTTCTGGATTGAAAGCAGGATTGAGGGATGCTTCTTGTGGATGCAAAAACTCTTTGAGTAGAGCAGCAGCTTTATGGACTGTTTGGATGCAGTGGCCCAGATGTGCTCGTTTCCTGTTTAACACCTACTGTGGATATGCCCCACTAATTTTGCATAACCACCCAACCGTTATATACTGTAAAGGAGTAAGTCAAGGGGATCCACTCTAAATGCTTATGTATGCCACTGCTTTGACACCTCTCATAAAATCACTGGAGGATGCAGAGATTACTCAGAATTGGTATGCAGATGATTCAACTTGTGCTGGAACGTTTTCTTCTTTGCATAGGTGGCTTGAAAAGCTGTGCTGATTAGGGCCTAGTTCTAGTTATGGCTACTATCCTAAACCAAAGAAGACAGTGATTGTTGTGATAAAAAGGATGAAGAATCTGCAAATGCCTATTTTCATAATTCTGGCATAAAGGTCGTCAATAGTAACCGTTTCCTTGGGGGATTTATTATTGAAGATAAGATTGATGCTTGGTTGGTGTGTGTGGATGATTAATCTAGCATGGTCTGCAGAACTACAACCCCAAGCTGCGTATGCTGCTATAGCAAAATCTCTGCAGTTAGAATGGTCATTTGTACAGCTAATCATACCAAACTGTGAATTTTCTTTTGCTCTACTGTAAGATAAGATAAACACTACCTTTTGGCCTGCAGTTTTTAGTACTGACATAGAACTATGCTTGTTCACACTACCTGCTCAGATGGAAGGAATGGGTGTTAACGACCCTGTTGAAGCAGCAAGAACAGCCTTTATTACTTCCAGAGCATACTTGCAACAGATGACACAGACAAAGAAAGAGATGAATCATTAGATTAAAGGATTTCGAGAAGATAAGCTAACCTCAATACTGACATCTCTGAGTGAAGGGAAGAAGTGAGCAATCCAAAGAGCAGTAAAGGGCAAGACATCCACCTGGCTGACCGTACTACCAGTGTCCCACTACCAATTTGACCTCTTACCATCAGAATTTCGTGATGCTTTGGGTATTAGACATCACCAACCACTATCAAAGTTGCCTGCTGACTCTGATGGATGTGGTGCAGAGTTTATCCTTCAGCATGCTTTGGACTGCAGAAAAGGTGGTTTGATCGGCATCCAATGGCACAATGAGGTGAGAGATGCTTTGGTGACCTTGCATCCATTGCATTTAGGGATGTGATAAGAGAACCAATTGTGAGAGATGCTGATCCAGTGAGAGTTCTTCCTGCCTTGGTAGCTGATCTATGTGTGAGAGGATTGCATGTGGGCCACCCAGACTGAGGTGTTACTTGATATTCATGTCATGGACACTGACGCCCAGTCATATACTAGCCGCACTGTGATTCTGTTCTCCTATCAGCTGAAAAAGAAATACCTAGATGCTATTGAGGTTAGACATGCATCTTTCACCCCTTTTGTCACCTCAATTGATGGTATCCTTCATGAAACGTTTAGCAACAAAAATGGGGAAAAACCACTAAGTGAAGTGATTGGATTAGTAAGGGCGATGTTGGCATTTGCTATACTAAGAGCCACAAATCTGTGCGTAAGGGGAAGCAGAGTGAAATGGAGGAGTCCAGGTCACATGGATGATGGGGCTGGACTACCCACACCAGCTTATGAATAGAATTTGTATGTGTTATTTGTGTGTGCATGTGCTTGTTATTCCTTTGTATTTTTTTAAATTTGATTTATTTTATGTATACCTCATGTATTCTCTGTTTTGTGTATTCTAATATTGAAGCACCATTTAGATTGAGTATGTTATGTTATTTATAGTCCTGTTACGAAGTTGCACTATTTTATGTTAACAAAACTCTGGCGACCAAAATAGTATCTCATTTAGAAAATATTTCTCGTGTTTTCTCTACTACTGCCTACTGTCTCTGTCATCTATAAATCTAAAGCAAAAAAATCAAGGGATGTGGATTGGCAAACTTCCATATTTACTATCCAATATGTCACTCATGATTAGTGCATGCTTTACAAACATAAATTCCATTGATGAATAATTAATTCTTATGACATTCTTGTGGTTGTTACTATTTCCAAAACCCCAGACCAATATATAACAATGCCAATTGACCTAAATCAGTCACAAGCCCAATTACAATATGCTACTGACATCCACAATAACCCACCTGTCGTTTCAAGCCACTGAATACCATTAGGACCAGCAGATGACAAAGTATATCTTCGTCTTGTGTCGTGTGAGCATGTCACTGAAGTACCATTCTCATTGAATAAAGCGTGGTGATGGGAAGAACTGTTTTCCTTACATGGACAAGGTATTTCAATCTGGGTAACTTCATCTATAATTGATTCCTTAATATCTGAATATATGCATTGATAAAGTTCTACATTGGATGCAGTTATATAAATTTCATAACTGGAGACTCGATCCACCAACGTGACTGCACATCCAAATGCTAATAGTTTAATGCAATTGGAAAAAATACAGAATGGTTTGTTTTCAGAATTATAAGCAATTTTCCAGTTTTTTAATAACAATGATGTGACTATAAAGCAGAATTCTCCATATCTAATCACACTGTGCCCATTTGTAGATGAAAACAATATCAAGGTGGTAGTCGAGTCTGTGCAGCCTGACAATTCACGTGCAATATCTTGTCTACTAAGTTCTTTGAGTAAGGTTTGCATAAAATATTTAGCTTCATCACAGCTTTTTCCATTGCATTTGAAGATAATATTCAGATGCAGAAGAATATTGATGAAATCTTTTGGCTCAAAGAAGTTATCTTTATAAATACCACAGTTTGGATATCTTGAAGCTACCAAATTTAAGAGTGCGATGGATATGATGCCTTCATCACGAGCAGCTACTATTACTGGATTCATATCATTACTTGTCACTACGCTAACCAACTGACTAAAAATATCCATAAGGACTTGAGGGCTAGTGAATACCACTTTGGGGAGTACCTCTGGGTAGTACATGATTGCATGAAATTCATGGAATGTGTTGAGGAACTTGTCTATATCCTTTATGTTAAAAGTTTCGGCCCTTTCAATTAACTCATTGATATGAATCATATGTACAGATTTATTGTTGCTGATTTCTGCGTACAATTTAAGCCATCTTAATTGAACATCAGTTGGCTTCCCTTTCTGGCTCATTTCAAGTAGTTCGTTTTTTATTTTTTGTATTATTTTCTCATCATCATCATTTGGGTGGTTTGAATTTAATGGAAAAATTAACTTATTGCCTTCATTTTTTAAAGTTATATCGTAGATTGAAGGGTTGAGGAGCGTTTTTAGTTGTTTATTTTTCTCATCCAGTGTTTCTCCACTGCACTGATATTCAAAGTCTCTAAATGTACCTACCATTAGCAATTTTATATCATGATTACCTGTACTTTTTGTCTGTTCTAGAGCTACACAATGCATAAGGATCTCCTTATTGGTACAAGCTAGTTGTACATGTGTGGATCCTTCAATGGGATAGTCATTAAGCTCATCACACAGTTTTGGAACAAATATGGGAAAGCATGGCTTAGGAACAATAGCAGACAGTAATTGGCTGAATTTTGACTGACCACCAAGGTCAACGAATTCATACCAGTTCAATATTTTGTGTATATTACCATGTGGAGGCTTTTGATTCCGCAATGTTGAACTTTGCTCACAAAAAGATACTTGCCTGATTAGTTGTTGTACAGATCTTTTATTAGTGTGCTTGGGAATCTGCAAAGTTGATTGTACCTCATCAATAGAGAAAAACTCTGATTGTGCCAAATTATAATGCGCAATCCTTTGTGGTTCCTTTGACGTGTGAAGTAATATATCATCCAGCAATGTATCATTCATTTTCTCAAATGACATACGATCCTTTCTAATAGATATAATTGATGTAGCCAAGGTGCTTTGTTGAGATGATAATCCTGTTTTCTGGTGCAAAAGATTTATAAGATTTTTTTTACCAACTCCTAGTGGACCATAAATATGTATTCTATTGAAATGTACTGATATTGCAAGTCTTGGATCTTCAGCTTGGCTATATGTGGAATCCATGCCTAACATCGCAATTGATTATTATTTGATCATGCATTTAAAGGTCACTTACTTTTATAAACAAAAACAATTTCTCCCG
Source organism: Eunapius fragilis (assembly GCA_963681505.1). Classification (NCBI taxonomy): domain Eukaryota; kingdom Metazoa; phylum Porifera; class Demospongiae; order Spongillida; family Spongillidae; genus Eunapius; species Eunapius fragilis. The sequence continues at coordinate 16,850,979 of OY811972.1, read as the reverse complement.
TGCTCTTCTGGTAAACACTCCATGCAGGCTATTTGATGAATTTAATTAATACAAGGGATGCACAATTAAAAATGCTTACGATCATAGGTCCAAGTTCCTCATGCACATCTGGGTGATTCTACATGCATTTGAGAAAGGGTAGGAAACATTATTACGGGTCCACATTTTAATTAGGTTAATCACTTTCTCATGCCCACAAACAATTACGTATAACACACTGGTTTAAATGCAGTGCCAGTAATGAGAGCTGCAAACATGAATACACTTTTTATGGTGAAGAAGTTCATGTTTGAGTGCTTAGCTTGGCATAGTGCAAATTCCAAACGTTCAGTTGTATTTTATGTGGTCAAGCATTTTGTGTACAATCTTGAATTGAGCAGTTGTCTAATGATACACTGACCTTGCATTGCAGGGATAAGTAAGAAAACCATTAATTTTAAGCAATGCAAGTGTGCATAATACAACAAAAATAGACGATACTTGTAAACTGTAGTGACATGAACTTGGATACAAACGTAAACTGCAGTGATGTGAACTTGGATTACATATGTACAGTCATGTTTATACATTATTTTGTATATAAATTCCTGTGTATATTCGTTGCGCAGTTTTGTTTGCTGCAATAAGTTAGGTCTTTATCAGATACCATAACTTGTGAAGGTGGCTAACCCATGGCAACAGTGGCATTCGACAAGATTGAGTAATTTCAGGTTGGAGAGGAGCCTGTTACACTAACAGCCACACTGGAGTCAGCAGAGCTGTACTTCACTCCAAATTGCATCAAGGCAAATAAGAAAGTGGCATTTTAATAGGCACGAATGAGTCTGTGAAGCAATGCACTGACTGCAAAGGATGTGGTTGTGCTTGATCACGTGAGAGAATGTTTGAAACTCCTCCCAAACGTACTTGATGAACCATATTTGTGCGCATGTGACAGAAGTAGTCTGTATGTAGACTGGCAGTGGTGCGGATTGTCAATTGTGCTGATTATACCAAGTCTCTTAAGGGTTGTCATGAAGTTCGTGGTAGTATATACCCTCACATTTTGTGGCAGTGTTTGGAATTTACCAAATAGTATGTTCAGTGGACACTCGGTCTCATTCTGGAAGGGGCTATCGACAAAGTCAAGTTCCTGTAAGAAAAATGGGTGAACTGGGAGACATTGCGAAGTTTATGGAGATCCTGGAAAAAATGATGGAAGAGCATCATCAGAGAGAGAAGAAGATAGCTGCAGAAAAGGGTAAAGTGTGAGAGAGAAGAAAGACAATTTAAGTGATGGCTGTGCATATTAAATGGGAGCGTAATGAATTTGATGGAAGCGGAAAGATGGTGGGTGGCTCCAAGGCACTGGTGAAGTCTTTTGGAGAATGTGATCTGAAACTCTGCAAACTGACAGATGTATGTAATATCGACATATATCGAAAGATTGTCGGAAGCATACAAAGTACTGAAACAGAGGTGGTGTTCAGGCAAACTTCAAGCAGTGATGTAGGGAACATAGCTTGAAGGAAAATGTGAAAAATCATGTGTGGAACATTATGTTTGTGGAAGTGATCAACTACAAGATGCTTGATGATTTTGGTCATGTTAATATTGATGAATGGCATTATACCAGTAGCCATGGTAGTGATTTGGAGGGTAGGCAACTTTTCCTTTTTCCTGGTCAAGTTCAGCAGAAAATAAGGATGAGTAACTCAGACAGTTGACTCCCAGCTAGGCGACCCTTTTGCTGGCAGTTGTAACAACTTGGTACAAACTTTCGGTTTTTCTCACTATGAGCAGTTGCTTTAGTTTCAACACCTTGTTCTAAACAGTTTCCACCCTATCTTCATGGCCTATTTTCCACAAGACATCGAATAACTTTCTGCTCTCCTTTACCCAGATGAGTTGGCTTCATCCCTCCTCTGTCTGGCTGTGTGGCACTTGTCTATCGAACCTTTGTGAAGTCTTCAGCCAAATAGTCCAGCCTCTTCAGCTGTTTCTGGTTTACATTCCCTCATCCCATATTTGCACACCCATAGGCAGGGTTTGTATAGTAGCTGTTTTGTTGCTTCTAGCTCCAGTACTTTCGAGGCCTCTTTTCAATGCATGGTCCACTTCTTCAGTAGGTCCGTAACCTTGTAGCCAGTTGCACGTAATTTTCAACTTCTTTCCGTTTGGTAGCCCGTTGCCTCCTGTACATCTCTCTCTTCGTTGATGTTATGGGGAGACGATTCCAGTGAAATGTGCTGTTACATAAAAGGCTGAAAGGGTCAGTAAATGCGACTTCCTAAGCCAATTCAAAACAGTTTGTAAAATTAACTTCATGATGCTTATTAACTGCTTATTTAAGTTTCTAATTTCACCTTTGTATACGTCCGTACTTGTCGCAATATGTAATCACCACGATATAAATCATTAATTGCCATTATCACTGCGTACGGGCCAGCGGCGGATCCAGGGGGGGAGGGGGGGCACGGGTGGTGGGTGTGGCTGGGGACGACGAGCTAGGGTGTGTGTGTGTGTGTGTCGGTTACTGGTCCATACGAAAAGCAGGGGGGGGGGTTGCTATCGGTTTCTGACCCGATACGAGAAATGGGGGGGGGGGGGGGGGTATGATCGCATATCGGGGAGCCCGGGATATAGTACACTAGTAAAGTTCATGCGTGCGGGTATCAATAGGCAGCCAGCGCAAGCGTGTAAAATGCGGCCCGAAAAGTTATGAATTTATAAATGGCAGGGGGGGGGGGGGGGGTGCACGTGCCCCGAGTGCCCCCCCCCCCCCCTGGATCCGTTGCTGCGGGCCGTCGTGAGGTCTGTGCTAGTAAATACCCTCACAGAGTCATTTGTTCCTCGAGACACTGGCAAGTAAGAGGCATCTTCATAGGATCATGGACCCCTGGATGGCCGTCCCCGTGTTACATATGAGCTGTACACTAACCAGTACTTCACCCCTATGGCTGTGAGCATTACCGTTGAGTCGACCACCTCTGTCGTTCCCCAGACATCGCCACCACTGCTGCCCACAACTGTCCCATCCCCACTATCACTGCTGTACGAATAGCCGGTACTATATGCACAATAGATGACACGCTTAGTGAAACAGCATTATGAACTGAAGCCTTTTACGGGAATTAGCGCAAGGGCATCCTGAAATATCTGGACAAGGTACATTAGGCATGGAGCTGGCAATAAGAAATGTAGAAGAGATTTTGTTACAGTGCACAGGATATGAGATGTTCGTGACATGCACGTGCAAAATGAAACAGTTGTTAAATCACCTTTCTGTCATGGAGGAACTCAAATACGTAAAAAGTCATCTCATCGCCGAAAAGCTCCTTTCTGACGTACTGGGTTACTGGAATGGTTAAAAATAACCATAATAGTTTGTGTACTTCAGAAAGCATGCTTCTATTTCTATGAGCTTCCATTGCTGTGCAGATAGTGCGAAATCGTAACCCATTTTACATCAGGTAGCTCCACACGAATCACATCGACGAGTATGCCGCCATGGCTATATGTTTTTCCAGCTGTGGAATGGAAAAATCGGCCTGAAAGACAGATTCCTTTTAACTCAGAATTACATTTTTCTCTGCAAGCTGACTTTAGTAATATAGATCCCATGTTCTTTCATCAAAACTTGCCTTCTTTTAATTCGTATGGTACCTAAGTTATTCAGAAAACGTGCTCGCGATAAGAATAGGAGGTAAAATTTTAATAACCTAATTTAATGCAAGGGGGGCTAGGCCCCCCCCCCTCCCCGCTCCGCCGCCAGTAGATTGTCAGGAACTACGTAAGTAGTTCCTAGGAATTGACCAAGTCTCGGCCCCAGACCAAACAGGTGCAGCTGCAGTCATGCCAGTGATGTAACCGCTAGGGTGATGCCAGGACTTATATTTCTCTTTTATCAGCGTCGGGATCAGCCCTATATAGAATTCTTTGTGGAGCCTTATTGTTCACTTAATTCCTGTGGTAATTATGCCCTTTTTTTGGTTCTGGCTTCTCAGTCGAGATATCTTTTCTCTATAGCTCGGCTGATAGTTTTATTTCTGGGTTTTAAAGGCATATCTTTCTCTCTGCTGCTAGCTTTGGCTCGCCTTATGGCTGCTATGAGATGTTCTTGTGATTGCTCTAGCGTACAACATCTCTCTTCTTTTTGGCGTTTCCTTCATAGTGAATGTGAGTTTTTGCTTTGCATGCACGCTTCTGACGATCATTCATGCTCATTGCTCTGATAGCATTTTACTCGTCACTATTCTTTTGTTGACGTGGAGGCACAAATAACCAATTTCATAAGTGTTTAAATATAGAAATATGCATGGCACCAGTAGTAATAGTAACAGCCAGCTATGGGTTTTTCAGCCAACACTATGAAAATAAGATATTTTGAGTATCTGTTCAACGTCATGCAATCGGCTGACCAGTGATGATAAAATGCAGAACCTTTACATGCCTACGACATTCTTTGAAATTGATTCTATCGCGAGCATACAAAAGGAGAAAGAACATGGAGAACAATGGGACCAGGTATGAGGGTCCCCATAATCCATGAAGTCCAACTAGCGCGAAATGACATTTTTAACCCCCCGTACACTGTCCGTCATCGGGAGTCTGGCTGGGTACAGTTCACGTTTTCTTAAAATGATTTCATGAGACCCGGGTCAATTCTAGTCTCGGCCCCACATCCAACAGATTGAGAATGCATTACCTCTGGGGTCTTCGGAATAAATCTAGCTATATTTGTTGTGTAGCTGGATTCATAGTATGTTGCTATAGGTATATAGTAGTTACCAAATAAACCCTAAGGCAACAAGGTGAACATTATGAAAATTAAGGACTATTGCTTGCATGAGGTTGGCTGGACAAGCAAAAAAGTAAATTAATATTAATAACTGCAGAGGAGATGAAATAATTATTAGAGCGCTAATTATACTGCAACAGAATAGTACCACAGCATGAATTGACCTATGCCAAATTGACGATCATTGCATAAATGTCATTAACTTACCCATACAGCAAGGAATTTATTCTGTTTTTCCATAGGCACCCACTGATTACAGCTTATATCGACCCATATTGCTAAAATATTTGGAGGAAGTCCCTAAAGGAATAACAATGTAACAACATAACATTAAGAGGAAAATGTGTCCTACTGGCTTTATAGTTGATAGGTTGTGACAATTTGTCGAGAAATAATCAATTAAATCCTTGTGATGAAATGTGATGACTAAGTCAAGAGGAGTGATACCATTTCTGTCAGCATGATAATAATCACACTTGTGATCCTCCACCAAGTACTTAGTAATAGATAGATGGCCACCTTCACAAGCATGATGAAGAGGTATCCTTCTTAAAGTATTTTCTCTTGTAGGAATGCAGTGTTTTACTTTTATTAAGTATTCCACCAGGTCCTTATTTCCTCCTAGTGCAGCCAAATGTAGCACAGTGTCTCCACTAATATCCACATCGGTAACTTCACATTCATGCTGCTCTATCAAATATTTCACTATATCAAAGTCTCCCATTCTGCAAGAAACATGTAGTGGAGTTCTACCAAATAAGCCTTTAGACAAAATACTACAATTATTTTTAATAAGGTAGTCAGCAAATTCCAATCTGTTGGGTGTCTTGCTAAAGTCGGCTAAGTGAAAGGCTGAATCTCCATGTTTATCTTCATAACAAAGATCACACCCTTTTTCCACAAGATACTGCACAATATCTTGGTGTCCCATTAAGCACGCAAACTGTATGGGTGTTCTACTCCATAATCCTCGACCTTCAACATCCAATTTATTCATATCGACTAAGTATCTAACGAGACTTATATTTCCTCCAAAGGCAGCCATATGAATTGCAGTGTTTTTAAACACATCCTCCCATAAAACATCAACCTGCCATTTTTCCACTAAGTACTTAGCCATTACTAGATTTCCCCTTTCGCAAGCATGAAACAATGGTATTCTGTTATATTTACCCGGCAGCTTTATATCACACTTCTGTTCAACTACTAAGTGCTCAACAAGATCTGTATCACCACTAAGCACAGCCAAATGAATTGGCTTATCACCATTGACATCATTTGTATTGAGGGCAATATAACATTTCTTCACTAGGTATATTACTGCTTCTTTCTTCCTTTGTTCACAAGCACAATGCAATGGTGTTCTTTCCAATTGATTGCGACATAAAAGGTCTGCAGAGCAGTACTCATGCAGATAACTAATTACATCAATATGGCCACCAATTGCAGCACTATGGATTGGAAAGTTGCCATTCTCATCCTTCTGGTTTATGTCAATGAGCTTTTCTTCCACCAGACACTTTATAGTGAGAAAATCACCTTTACGACAGGCATCATGCACTGTGGTGGAAAATGATAAATATGAGTTGTAATGTAATGTGTTCATTATTTTTCATGGTGCACATCAAAGAGGCACTTTTCTGCACTCTGGCATGAGATGGTAATGTGTGAATCATGATCTTAACCCACTTAAATATGCAATTTAATTTCAATTTTAGTTGTTGTGTATTTGGTGTGTGATAATAATAATCGAGAGTTACGTTGGATTTGACCCCGATTATGAATGTCATTAAAAATGCGACCCGCTTCTAACAAGACTCCTGACGAGCGGATGGCTTACCTTGTTGTCGTCATCGTACAAGAAGGCAACAACAAGCAGTTTCGTGTTTGTTTGATGTCACAAAAACGCGTAGTTGTAGAATTTTCCAGACTCACACCCAGTTCCACATATTTCTTCTTCTTGTTGTTCTTGTTCTTGACCACCCATAACTCGAGATAGGAACACTTTAAAAAAATGAAAATCAACCAATGGCTTCAGAATTCGTTGGCATTCTCGCTTCTGTGGTCAAAATGCCTCGAGGCTACATGGCATATATCGGTGGTTGTGCTAGCAAATCACGTACATGTATAGTTAAGCATACTGCACTGACACGACTCGGATAGGTCATACTTTGCTCTTTATACGAAGTACTAGTAGTACAAGTAAACAAAAAACATTCTCTATGAGAAAGTTGGTGGCATATAGGATTTGAAGGCAATGGTGGTGTAAAAAGAAAGGAAACAAGGGTTAATAATAAGGGAAAATGGAATAGTCCTATATTTAGCACACGAACAAGATACTATATCCTACATATAGAAATGTGCTAAATATAGGACTATTCCATTTTGCCTTATTATTAGACCCTTGTTTCCTTCCTTTTTACACCACCATTGCCTTCAAATCCCATATGCCACCATCTTTCTCATAGAGAATGTTTTTTATTTACTTGGTCATACCTGATTATGAGCCGTAGCACGTTAAGTAATCCATCTTGATAGGGGGAGGTTGTACCTTTGAGTGACCTTAACTCTTTTTGCCGAGCGAGATGCACGTTCAGGACTATGACAATCTCGCTGTCTTTTAGCAGCCTGTTCCTTTTCAGAATCTGCTCGATATCTTGCGAATCATGATGGAAGACGTATGTGTCATGTGCAAAATGACTCTAAGTTGGACAACAGTGTATCTATGCACCGTATTCCAGTCAAAAAAGTAGGAGGGCACGTTGGATTCGATCGCTTCGCCTTGTAGACAAGAATATTAAAGCTTACCATCGCGTGTGCAGCCGTCCCTTTCCTTTGGATGGACAAAGCGATCCCCTTGACCTGTATCCAGTTGGATTAAGTGCGGTTGTAAATGTCATTCCTGAAGGGAACAGTGGTCAGGATTCACTTGGGGTTTGAACCCCATCTGAAATGGAAGTTCCTGTACATGCAGTTACATGTAGTATGGCCACTAGTACTGTGGCGGCGGCCTAGATACACTCTTGTCCAACTTACGAGTCATTTTACACACGACACATACGTCTCCTGTCATGATTCTACACAGGAAGAACTCCGGAAGTGACGCGATTAAGAATGATTGCATTCCTTGCACCGTTAAAGGAAGGGTCTATTGGGCACTACATAACGTACACGTGCGTACTGTAATCATTCTTGTACTTTGATCGTAACTTAGTGAAGTTGTTTTTCTCAAATGCTTTCACGTCAGGAAAAGAAGAAAGCCAAACGACGAGCAAAGTACCGCAAAACTCGAGACGACGTATTAGATTCTGCTCGAGCGAGCTACAAAGCAGAGCCTGAAAGAAACTGGCCTCTCGAAATGCAAGGTATCGAGCAGAGCCTGAAAAGGAATGGGCCTCTCAACGTGAGAACTATCAAGCAGAGCCTGAAAAGAAACAGCCCTCTCGAAACGCAAGGTATTGAGCAGGGCCTGAAAAGGAACGGACCTCTCAATGTGAGAACTATTGAGCAGAGCCTGAAATTCAAAAGAAACGGGCCTCTGAACGTGAGAAGTATCGAGCGGAGCCTCACAAAGAAACGATGCACCAGGTATCGAGCGGAGCCTGCAGCTGAAAAGTAAAGGGCTGCTAAAAGACAACGATACTGGCAGAGTCCCGAACGTGCTCGCTTGGCGAAAAGAGTTAAGGTCACTCAAAGGTATGTCGTACTTGTGCTTGTACCAGTAGCTACCTACTCTTACTAAGCTTGGTTTACAATATGACATTGGTGGTAGAACATTACGGATCAATTACGGATCAATTACGATCAACAACTACGCATCGGAATAATGTGCATGAAAAAAAAAGAAAGAAACAAGTAAATAAACCTTCTCAATGAGAAAGTTGGTGGGATATAGGATTTGAAGGCAATGGCGGTGCAAAAGCAAGGAAACAAGGGTCTGTAATAGTAAGGGAAAATGTCATAGTCCTACATTTAGCACACGAACATAGTATACGTTACAAACGGGCCGTTTGACATTTTCCCTTACTATTACAGACCCTATTTTTCACCACCATTGCCTTCAAATCCTATATCCCACCAACTTTCTCATTGAGAAGTTTTTTTAATTTACTTGTAGTAACTGTGTAGCTTAGAACATGCCATTTCAATGATTATTGAAAGAAAGAATAAATACAGAGAATAAATGAATAAGTACAGAAGCAAGAAAAAATTATGCATGAATACATGAAAGTATACATTATTCTTATTTATATAAAACAATTACACAAACTTAGCCCATACAAGGTAGCACACAGGATTATTCTAATCATTATCATTATTAAATTTTTTTTTTCATGTTTTTACTTGAAGCGGGATTCGGAGCATGTCAGGCTGCCAGAGCTACCAGGCAAAGGAAGCATGAAGAAAATGATGCCAAATGCAAGGAGCTAGGGTGGGTTTGCGCCCCCATGGTGGTTGAGGCATATGGTGCTTGGGGGACAGAAGCAATGGAGTCATTTTCTCTTCTGGCCTCTTGCCTTGCAACTAGCTCCAACAGGGCTAAGGCTGAGGTCCTAGCTGCCTTATATGGGAGGCTGAACCTCAACCTAGTAAGAGCCAATACCACAGCCATCCTCTCCAGGTGTTTTGTCCCTGACTAGTACCTATAGTAGGGTGCATTTAATTACCTTACTGCTGTATATTTGTGTATCGTAATTATATTCCTGTTATTTTATGATTAAACTATTTACATAAACTACACAAATGCAACAATAACCATACACAAGTCACAAAACAACATACAAACTCAAATGTATTCCTGATGATGGCAGGAAAGTCGGCACAAAAAGCCCTCACATTTGCCCTAACTAAATGGAGATTGAGCCGGCCATGCAGTTCAGACAGAACCATAGATTTGGGCCAGGATGAAGACATGGCTAGGCGAGATGTCAACATGGAAAACGCCTCTAAAGCCTTCTTCCCCCGTGCTCTATATGATTCCACTACCAGAGGAATACAGACCCATCCAAGATCATTATATTTAGCATCATTAGCCTCATGTTTTCGGAGCTCAGTGGCATGTGCAGCTGCTCCAGCAGTTACTCCCGCTTCAGAAAGAATTTTGGAGTTTAGCGGTGATGTAACTGATAAGTCACAGGCTGCAGTTTTATTATTATTATTATGATCTGTAATAATGTACACATTCAATAACAATAATAATTCTTTACTTTTTCCATTCATATAATTTCTTGTATGACATTATTGTATGAATGTGGGAAATTTTCAAAAATTCTGGATGATTGAATTTTTTATGATTTATTTTCTGATATCACAATATCAGGAAATAATTTAAAATGCAACATTTTCAAATGGTTGTTAATCCCAATTACAGCTCTAAAATGATGGACTATGAATAAGATGCTTGCCACATAAAAGGTTACAAGTGCACCAAGCATGCATCATGCATAAACTGATAAACTCATTTTTTACTTAAAGTGGAAACCGTGATAGTTGAGTATAAATTTTTTCCCCTACTCCTCAATGTTTGAAATCAGTTTTATCAATAACGACTTGAGCTATAAAAATTCTAATAATGCAGTTTCGTTGGCAAACTAGTTTTCCAAAAGAGTTTGAAATTGTAGCTTACACGTGACACCTTACATTCTATTTTGGGGAATTTGTGTTCCTCGTCCTGAAAAAACATTTTAGCTGATTTCTCCCCTATTCGGAATCAGATCAGGCTAAAGATTGCCACATAACTACCCCATATATAACTGCACTACTTGGTCGGCCGAAAGTTGAATGTGCTAAACGGTTCGAGGACCGTGGCTGCAAATGTGTTGTTTTAGAGGGAAACGCATCTAGCTGATTGTCGCGTATTGCGTTGATTTTTGGCTACCGTACCTAAACAATGCATAGAAGACAGGTATCTGTATCTGAAACGCTAGTTTACCGAGAAGTTTCGTTTACTCTGCCGCTATAATGTTTGCCTCGAACATTGGCCCTGAAAAGTTAGCCATTTTCGGATGAATAACATTATAATTATTGACAGTATTGTGGTTATCGTGGTTATGATTGAGACCGAGCAAGTTGAAAACGGTTCTTTTCAGAACCAAACGGAGAGTCCATTAGCACGCAGGCTGCCACGAAGAGCTGGCAGACAGGGACCACCACTTTGGGAAGGTTTGAAGCCAAGGAGCACTCCAAGAGGAAACCCTAAGGCAGCAGGTTTGCAGCGGCAATTGTTGTTTCGTGCCAGAAAGCTAGAGCTGGCGAGCAGAGCTCGAAGGACTGCTATCAGAAAGTGCAACCAAAGAACTTGCGTTAGCCAAGTACATGCAGATGTTGATGCTAGGACACTCGCATTGAGAATGTACTAGCTACATCGAGCTGAGCGAGGGGATTTCCCCAAGAAATGCAAAGAGAAAGGTCGACAAGATGCTTCTGATTTTAATGCAATCACCGTGAAAAGATGGGTTACTGCCTGGTGAGTAGTTGGAGTTGCAATATGAATACATGCATAAATGTACATTTATAAATGTGTATACACTTCAAACCTTCCCAAAGTAGTGGTCCCTGTCTGCCAGCTCTTCGTGGCAGCCTGTGTGCTAGTGGACTCTCCGTTTGGTTCTGAAAAGAACCGTTTTCAACTTGCTCGGTCTCAATCATAACCACGATAACCACAATACTGTCAATAATTATAATGTTATTCATTCGAAAATGGCTAACTTTTCAGGGCCAACGTTCGAGGCAAACATTTTAGCGGCAGAGTAAACGAAACTTCTCGATAAACTAGCGTTTCAGATACAGATACCTGTCTTCTATGCATTGTCTAGGTACGGTAGCCAAAAATCAACGCAATACGCGACAATCAGCTAGATGCGTTTCCCTCTAAAACAACACATTTGCAGCCGCGGTCCTCGAACCGTTTAGCACATTCAACTTTCGGCCCGACCAAGTAGTGCAGTTATATATGGGGTAGTTATGTGGCAATGTTATAGCCTGATCTGTTTCCGAATAGGGGGAGAAATCAGCTAAAAATGTTTTTTTAGGACGAGGAACACAAATTCCCCAAAATAGAAAGTAAGGTGTCGCGTGATAAGCTACAATTTCAAACTCTTTTGGAAAACTAGTTTTCCAACGAAACTGCATTATTAGAATTTTTATAAAACTGATTTCAAACATTGAGGAGTAGGAAAAAAATTTTATACTCAACTATCACGGTGTCCACTTTACACTGCATGTAAAATCTATAAAGGTTGAGTGTGTGTGTATTTGCCTTAACTTACATGCATTGCATCCCAGAGGTAAGGTTTCTAGATTTGATACTGGATTCATACCATGCAGCAACTACCACACATCACAATGAAATTTTAATTTTTTTTCAATCTGTTCATAACACATGCTCTGGCAAATACCTGTACGACTTTAGACCATAACGGTTGATATGGCCTTGTAATATTGAAGCACTGATATAGTACCAGCAGAGATGACTATCATTGTTATTATTCTAATGACATTAATTTCTAGGAAATATACTGAGGTATGCAGGTCCATAAATTATAAGCTGTTGTTTATCCATTATAAGCTGTTTCCATAATACAAATTAAAGATGAATTGCAACTGTACCTGACGTTGATGTAAGCTTTCCGCTCAATTCTTCAGTCATTTGATTGTTGCTATGGTTTCTGAAAATAAAGTGAAACTTTATAGGGAGCTTCCAAGTATTATGTCAAACCGCATATAATAATGCATCCTCAAAGGTTAATTTTTATGGGCTACAAAATGATAATCGGAATTACACTGTTTTCTACTTGCATCAGATTATGATACTTTGAATGTGAAGTTCAGTCAAAACAGTGAAGTAACTCGGCAAAATGCATTGTAACTTAGTCCAGATATCATCCATTACTTCCAAAAATTCAAGACTCTCGACGATCGGATCGTTTAGCTTGTTATAGCAATTGAATTAGAAGTCAAAAATGAGCAGTTTCTCTTTGTTTTATGTCACAGAATCGCGTGGTTGTAGAGAACAATAGGGTACTGCCCGTCCTTGTACCTAGTCCCAGAACATGGTCTCCTTCTTCTTGGCAACACATAACTCGGGATAGGAACACTTTTAAACAATGAAAATTTCACCAATAGCTTCAGAATAGGCTGGAAGAGCCGCTTACATATAAAATAGTTGATGTTATAGTTTGGTAAACAATCGACTATAATGTCTATGCAATTAGACAACTAGTAAGACGTAATTTGTAGATATCTAAAAATAAATGTTTATATTAATAGCGAGCAACTAGAGTAAATGCTTTGGTGCTGCACAATCGTTGTTAGGTGTAACCTCTGTTGTTAGTGAAGTTGTTTTTCTCAAAATGCCTTCACGTCAGGAAAAGAAAAGAGCAAAACGACGTGCAATATACCTTCAAGTTCGAGACGATGTTTTAGAATCGCATGGGCATCCTACAGCGATGCACAATATTCACAGTGATTTAAGTGATTTGAATATGAACAAAAATCAAGGAAACATGTAACTCCAAACATTCTCTACGAGAAAGTTGAAGGCAATTGGTGATGTACAAAGCATAGAAACTAGGTCTTATCAGATGGGAAAATGTAATAGTCCTATATTTAGCACATTTCTACGGCATGTGTTGTTTGTGTACATGTGCTAAGTATAGGACTATTACATTTTCCCATCTTATAAGACCTTGTTTCCGTGCTTTATATACCAACAATTGCCTTCAAATCCTATATACCACCAACTTTCTCGTAGAGAATGGTTTTAATTACTTGTACATACACTTATCAAGTAATCATGGGATGAAATGGGAAGAAGTAATGATTGCAGACATAGTTTACAATATCCATTATGCTACCATTAGTGTTGGATATATAGCCTCCCTTAGAACTTCCATTGCACTGCCTTGTGGTATGTCATCCACATGAAGCTGAACTCCTCCCCCCCCCCCCCCCCCCCCCCCCTTCGTCTTCTCTAACTTCCATCATGCTTTCTTCAATTACATTCTATGGTATTCCCCACATGATGGCACGCTCCATCGTCATTGGGCTGGGGTAATGAAAGGAGCTCATGCACAATCTTTACAAATTGGTGCCATTGTGCCTTCGCATTGAATACAAATCCTGTCTTTCCATTTGATCCTCTGGTATTGATTCCCAACGAGTGCAACCAGCACTTCGCTATTTTTAACAGTACAGCTTTGTGGGCAATGCCACTAAATACTCTGGAAGGACTTGACTATTGAGGTAGTGTTTAAAGGGAGTTACTACAGTTACAAGTAATAAAAACATTCTCTATACGAGAAGGATGGTGGTATATAGGAATCAAAGATGATGGTGGTGTAAAAAGCAAGGGAACAAAGTTTCTGATTGAAACAGAAAAATGAAATAGACCTATATTAGCAACCACCTTTGATTCCTATATACCACCAACCTTCTCGTATAGAGAATGTTTTTATTACTTTTTTTTGGTGGTTGTAGTATTGTATTTAGTTCTTGAAACTTAGCTCTCTCTTTTGTTGATGCGAAGGCATTTTGAAGAAAACAACTTCGCTAGCCAAAAGTGATGAACAAAACTGCGATCAAAATGATCCCACCTGTTTATAGCTGGTAATAAGCGTGAATGTTGCCATGGGAACGGTTAAATATAGCACTCCATATTACGTAATGATTACGTATATCAGTTTTATGCTTTATTCGATACCTGAAGATGCCCTTCCAGAAGATTTTATATAACTTACGCTCTTTAAAACCATTCCTATACCGAGTTGTACTTGCACGAAAAGACGACGACTACGGAGAAAAACTAGCATGGGGACGAGGAAAACACGAGCTTTTTTGTTCTCTTAAAGCAAACAGTTTGAAGACTGGAACAAAACATAAAAATGACCGTCTTTGCCTTCTGGTTTGATGGCAACAAAGAGCTAAACTATCCGTTTCTTGGTACGTGAGTTATATGCGGGTCGCGTTTTTAATGGAATTCATGATGCCGCAAGAGTCCTACTCGCATAGGTTCTGATCCCTGGTTCAACACACACATCCCTGTCACACTTACCATGAATCAAGTCCATAACTTTGTCCCTGATCTCTGGCTCCTCAAGAAGGAAATCCCTGATCCACCTCCCCCTGCAGTCAAGATAGATATGGTTCCTGTCATTGACTCCCACTCCTTTGCTAGGGTTGCAAGGTAGAGGGGCAGAAGACTTCAGGATTTCTTTGTAGAAGTTCATGAGACAGATTGTATACTTGGTCAACGCTGTGCTCTTTGCAAGTGAATTGCTAACTAACAGGAGGAGGGGGCGGGCACGGGCCCGTTGTGCCCCCCCCCCCTCCCCCCCTCTCCCCCCGGATCCGCTACTGCCTAGTACCTTGGAAATAGCTCTCATCTAGGTCCTCTACAGTCACTCTTTTGCTTTTAAAGTGTACGGCTGGGGTGTAGGTCAAATGGAAGTACCCCACTTGCCCTGGAAACAGATAGCCTCATCCACACTTTTGATGGATACACATGCAATCTGCTCTGATAAGAGCTGTCCCACACCCTCCCACGAATGGGCTTAGGTTTCTTTCCACTGGGCTTGCCATGTAAACTGCAATTACTTTATTTACAAAAGCCTCATGTCAAATGACCCACGAGTTAAAGAACAAATGGATTACATTATAGAATAACGGCATATTGCTGTATAGAAATAAACATTTTACGTGAATAGTTAAATTTTTATAAACCTTTTTGTGTGAAATGATGGCAGCTCTCTAAGCAGTTATAGTAGCAGAATTGTTTTGGCGCAATGGTAAGTGGTGCTATTCAATGAAAGGAATGATTAAGCATGTAGTTATGGCCACAAAACGTGACCCGTTATTACATCCTTGACCAATCAGGGAGTGCTAGAGCACCGTAGAACAAGTCAAGTTGATCGCTCGGAATTCATATATAACTACTTGTCTCATTCAATAGCACCACTTAAAATGGCCTTGATTTTTTCAAACCATCCTGTAATTCATAATACTAAAGTTCCACCTCTATCTCCATCCCTCAACTGCACCTGCAGAACGGCTTCCCAAGGCGTGAGCTATAAGAAATGATGGAGTCACTTTTCAGAACGGCTCGGTAAATGCATTTTTCAGTGATATGATGCAAAGTGGGGTTCGTGTTGTAAATTTGCGGCTATACAAGTACATGCAACACCCTCCCACCATTAATAAAATGCATGTAGCGGATAATTTATATGGTTATGTACGCATTACATGGCAGTGTGTATGGCAAACACCGTTGAATTACCTTTCATATATTTCCGTCTGTCTCCACATTATTCCGTATTACCGAATTGTGCACATTTGTATATCGTGCGTGATATGACCAAAATATATCGCGAAAATCGTGGCAGTTCTGCATATGACTCGCGTACCGAGAAACGAATTGTTTAGCTCTTTGTTGCTATCAAACAAACTATCATTTTTATGTCTTCAGACTGTTTGCTTTAAGCAAAAAAGTATGGGCTGTTCTCGTTCCCAAACCAATTCCTCTCATCTGTCGTCGTCGCCGTCTCGGGAGAGTATACATCGTTGATCAGGTCCGGTGCACTGGTGTGTGGCCAATGTTAAGGGTGTGGCAGCCCTCCTGCGAACGTGCAGAAGGTTAATACTATACCGGGAATCTACGAGTTTATGCATATTTGCGTTTACTATAAAGCATAAGCCCCCAGTCCATAAAACTACTCCCATCGAAAAAATGACTCATCGAGCTCGAATACCTGTGACACGTCAATCTCAAGTGACCCTAGCCTGCTGTTCATAAATGAATAGTGATAGTGATTAAGCGTATTTCCTAGGAAGAGATAGTAGCCCCATGCAGAGGCAATGATTTCTATACTGACTGCATTGCAATAGAAATCATTGGAGTTCTTAAAGCCCTTAGAGGAAGTTGACTTAAATCACAATTGGTTATTTAAATTATAATGTACATGTACACATGTAATACGGGGCCACCTGCGCTCGATAACTGTCTCATTTTGATAATTGACTCATCTTCTTAAATATTGAAAAACGTTATGGCTACCAGTACAATTATTAAATCACGAGGCTTCCTTTTTCCTATGGGGGATTGTACTTCATGGTATATACATAATACTTCTCATGCAAGAAACATC
Source organism: Eunapius fragilis (assembly GCA_963681505.1). NCBI lineage: Eukaryota > Metazoa > Porifera > Demospongiae > Spongillida > Spongillidae > Eunapius > Eunapius fragilis. Next base: position 16,834,059 of record OY811972.1, on the reverse strand, counting down.
ATAAGCAACCAGACAAGTCCAAATTGCCAGATACTTGAGATCGAAAGTTGGTGCGGCCAAAGCCGTACCAACCTTATACCGTGTGCGCTGGATTCCTTGTTCCCTACCTTTTACGTAACCATTGCCTTCAAATCATATATACCGTCAACATTCTCAGAGTTATTAAAATTATTAAAGGCATGGCTATTAGAATAAGAAAGATGGAGGGGGGGGGGGGGGTGACTATGCTAGGCGAAGCAGGAATGTTGCCTGGCTGCATTCTCCTCGACAAGGTTATTGCGCCCGACTGAAGAGCATAAAGTGTTCAATTGATTCGGTGCAGTGGTTAAAACCAGCCCAGAAAGCCAACCGCAATTACAATCCCTGTTAGATATACAGAAACCGCTTCTAACAGTGGCATATCCAGGATTTCAGCGAGGTGGGTGCTTAAGGAGGCACTGGGGAATCTATGATTTTAGACCGTAAAATCCTAGACGTGAAATGAAATAATTTCTGTTCGCAATTTAAAACTTTTCTGTTGACACCATTTGGTAAAAACGATCTGGTAGCTTCATTCAGCTTGATTATGGCTTATCATGCATTCAGAACGACTGCTGAATGCGTCAGCAATAGGACAGACTAGTTTTTAAGCTTTAAAACACGCATCGTATTTCGTAAGTGTTGCTCAAATCGAATACAATTTTCTACCCACGATTTTCGACTCTTAAACGCTGTGTCCCCTCAAAGGTAAGCATTCTCCCCTCTAGATACTTCATCCATCTATCCTTTTATGAAATTTTGTAAAGATTAGTCCTAGCGCCGCAGTCCTTGTACGATGCGCCAGTTACTGAACATCATTGAACCAATACATCAAATGGTACTTTACACTAGGATCTTAAAAAACATCATGGTTAATGTCTTAAATCATACCTTTTGAGTTACAATCACTAAAAATATCAGAATTCCAATTTGAGACAGAACTTTCTGGGTCAAAACATTAATGCATCATCAGGACTAGGTTTTTGGCTTACAACTCAACAAATAGTTCGACTTAAGAGCTCATTTTTTGATGCATAGATAACTCATTATAAGAGCTATGTATATGGAATGCTTGAACTCTTAAGTCCAATTCGTTTTGAAGATAGGTTTGTTTTTATAAGGATTTTGATATGACCGCTGCTTAGCATCACTATGGCCGATTTAATTTGACTTAAGAGATGAAAATCATGTCACACTACTCAGAGGTCCCTAAAGTAGCCATATAATTTTTTATAATTTATTGGGCACTTGCTAACATTGATAAAAATTGCAACAAAAGCAGAAAAGTGAAATTTTTTAAGAACTGCATTCAATGTTTGGATTCTTCAGTAAATGTATACGATACACGCGTGACGTCAGTGTAGGTGTGCGTACTAGAGATAGCTATGTACGGCGAGTTTTCCGTTTCGAACGCCACAGGTTCTTTTCAGTACCATTGCAGCGTGGCATCCCAAATGAACCCTTTCGCTGATGAACCAAGCTCTAGTGGAACAGGAGCCAAGAGACCGATCTGCAGGCGCGATATGACGGCTTTATTAGCGGAAGTTGCTTTGCCATCGCCAATGAACTCGAGATCTGACAAGGCGCTTGCAGAGCTCGTTCACAACCCAAAAATAATAAGAGTTTCAGCAGACGCTAATGATCATGACAATCATACCAGAGATCATACCATCGACAAAGAAGTCGTAGACGTCAACCATTCAACGGCAGCCATAGGCACAGCTGGTACTGCAGTAGTCAGCCAGGTAAGGGGTTTTTGTACATATTGTAACTGCCACATAGTTGGAAATGATTGCTACATACATTGCAACTCACAGTAGAGGACGTATTAGTGTACATGCTTTACAAAAGAAGGCATGTAAATTAATTGGAAGAGTTAAAAGTATGAAGAGAAAGCTTTCTAGAAATTGGTACAAGCTAACATTTTTTCTCAATGAAGAATTTGCAATCCCTATTGTTGATGAAGAGTCTCATCCCAGAAGAACCAGATACCATAATAATGTTGCAACAGTATGTACTACATCCTTGACATTGAAAACAGACTGTATGAAATGTGTTACAAGAAGGAGTGTAGTTAAAGAACTCGTGGATTCATACGAAAAGTTGAAAATAATTCAACACCCATGTGAGGAAACTCTAAAAAGAGTACAAGATGAAAGGCACAAGGAGAAGCATCAGAAGATTGACCAGAGAGAGAGAGAGAGAGAAGTATTAAGCACTTTAAATGATGAGTTTCCTGAAATTACACATGAGCAGAAAACATTCATTTCTAGAGCCTTTACTGATTTAAATTCTCTGCTAGGTATATACTTAAATCACAGGTGGTATGAGAATTTCACCAATGTTATATACAATGGGCATGTTGTAAAAATAAGCCATAAAGCAAAGTTACCAAAACTAACAATTACATACTGGACTGTAGATGAATCAGAAGAAGGAATTGATAACACAATTACAGTTATTGAAATGCTCGTGGACTATTTAAATGGTGATTTAGTGTTTGTTGAGGATGGAAATGATGTACTTCAATATTGAATAATAATATTATTGTGCTTGATTGTGTGCGTGTTTCATTGTTTGTCAATTTTTATGTTAACAATTTGAAAACATAAAAGTGAGGAAACTAAATGATGAGCCTTTTAAAAGTCTTCCCTGTATCAGAATCACTTATGTGCAATTAATGCTTGAAATTAAAATCTCCGGGTTACGCCTCGTTATAACACAACCGTCACAGTTTTTATTGCGATTACGCATTAACCGCTGTACTAAAAATGTTGTCACTTTGAGGATATGTATCTCTGGTATCGAATATGCTAGGGTGACGCAAGAAGTTCTGTTAAACTCAGCTTTTTTTGCTCTTTCTAATGATCGTAATATTATTATTCTTTGAGCATTTAAAAAAAAATTCCCCAGTACCTACTTAAGGTTAAAACCAGCCCAGAAATGGAGGGGGGGGGGGGGGGGGGGGTGACTATGCAAGGCGAAGCAGGAATGTTGCCTGGCTGCATTCTCCTCGACAAGGTTATTGCGCCCGACTGAAGAGCATAAAGGGTTCAATTGATTCGGTGCAGTGGTTAATGTCTATTGTCCTGAGTGGCCACCCGGGGGTACAATTGGACACCCGGGTGGACAGCAAAAAAAGTTTTTGCCGTTCGGTCATGGAAGGGATCTAGTGGCATTTAACGGTACCGGCTTATAGAACAAGTCTGTTTAGGATCGGGCCGAGATAAGTAAGGCTTAAATCCTTTCGATACCCGTAAAACGAGCCGTGCTAGCGGACCTATCCATTACGCTCCGTGCGGTACGTACATATCGTATACGAGCTACTAAGGTAAGTTTTTTTTGCCAACGTTCATACAGATAGTAAAATAGCTGTTTCTCTGGACTAGTGTTTTGTCAACAAAAGGTGATAGAGAGCTTTCAGCTGTCTGTTTGCTGGTATAGGCCTATGTTTAAAAGAACATGTACGCGTATAGACTATACTCGTACATGACCTTTTAAACATAGGCCTAAACAGACAGCTGAAAGCTCTCTATCACCTTTTGCTGACAAACACTAGTCCAGAGAAACAGCTATTTTACTATCTGTATGAACGTTGGCAAAAAAAACTTACCTTACGTAGCTCGTATACGATATGTACGTACCGCACGGACCGTAATGGATAGGTCCGCTAGCACGGCTCGTTTTACGGGTATCGAAAGGATTTAAGCCTTACTTATCTCGGCCCGATCCTAGAAAGGCTTGTTCTATAAGCCGGTACCGTTAAATGCCACTAGGTCCCTTCCATGACCGAACGGCAAAAACTTTTTTTGCTGTCCACCCGGGTGTCCAATTGTACCCCCGGGTGGCCACTCAGGACAATAGACATTAAAACCAGCCAACCGCAATTACAATCCCTGTTAGATATACAGAAACCGCGAAACCGCTTCTAACAGTGGCGTATCCAGGATTTCAGCGAGGGGGGTGCTTAAGGTCAGGCCCGATACGAAAAGCGAGGGGGGGGGGGGGGGGGGGGTGCTATCGGTTTCTTGTCCGATACGAAAAAGCGGGGGGGGGGGGGGGGGGTGTGCTATCGGTTTCTTGTCCGATACGAAAAAGCGGGGGGGGGGGGGGGGGCAGTCCGACACGAAAAGCAGGGGGGGGGGTGGGGGGTGCTGGTGCTGTCGGTTTCTGGTCCGATACGAAAAGGAGGGGCAGGCGCGTATCCAGAATGTGCTGGAGGGGTGCTGAGGAGCTAGCGCGAAAATTTTTGGCAACCACGCGCCCATTCTTGTATTCATTTTTCAGACGGAGACGGAGGGGGGTGCCCGAGCCCCCTGAGGCCCCCCCCTCCCCCCCAAATACGCCCCTGAAGTCTAATATAGTAAGTTATGCGGATGCTGCTCCACTACAGCGTCACAATACACATAAATGTAAACACTAGTGAGAACTTACCGTTCGTAGGGTCTTTACAAACATGAAAGTGGGCGAGCCCAGAGATTAGATAATAATCTGAACCTGCGGCAGCAGGTTCAATATAGGATTGATTGAGGGTTGATGAATGTCATTAATAAAACTTCACTAGCGTCTGGAGGGACAATGGAGAAACGGATCGCTTATCTCTTTATCGCGATGGAATGAGAGCACAACGATCTACAGTTCTACGTTGGTTCCGTGTCATAAAACGGTGTGGTTATAGAGAAACAAACAATTTCCTGTTTCTCGTGCCCAGTCCTAAAATAATTTTGGTCGTCGTCGTCGTCGTCTTTTTAGGAAGGTATAACTTGAGCTACGAACGGTTTTGGAGGACGGGAATAGTACCAATCGCTTCGAAATTTACCGGCACGTTATCCTTACATCTTATATATAGACACATATATATCAAGTTCTGTTTAATAATGAACATTTAAAAAAAAAAATAATTTTAGGCAGTATACATCTTGACCCAATTGAATTCAGGGTAGCTGTCAAGTGGTGGCTAGGCCAAGATACCTCCCAGGGCTCTCAGTGTGCTTTCTGCCCTGCCCACAGTCTGGACCCTCTTGGACACCATGCATTAACATGCAAATGTGGGGGTGATGTTATTACACGCCATAATGCTCTCAGGGACACTTTAGCGCACTTTCTTCACCGTGCACATGCTTCAATCGAAGTTGAAGCTGGTGCTGGGCTCTTTCCTGACCATTCACAGTCACGGCCTGCTGATATTCTCGTGAAGCATTGGAACCATGGAAGGCCCGTTGCCCTGGACATCTCCGTTGTCTCACCGCTAAATCCTTCAACTTTAGCTGAAGCGGGAGCAACGGTTGGTGCAGTCCTTGACGCAACGGAGAGGAGGAAACACCAGGCCAATGATGTAAAGTGTTTAGCTTTAGGGTGGGTCTCAACCCCTCTAGTAGTTGACTCCTATGGGGCTTGGGGTAACGAAGCTTCAATATTTCTGGCTCAGATAATTGCTAGGCTTGCGATCCACAAGTCTCTGCCAAAGGCACAGATATCTTTTGAGCTTTTCGCAAGCTTGAGCATTTGCCTAACAAGAGCGAATGCCAGAGCCATCCTCCGTAGAATCCCATCTTAACTGTAGTGTGTTTATATATAGCAAGTGTTGTGTGTATGAGCTATCATCTAATTGTATGTAATATTATACATTATTGTAATGAAATTAGGCAGTATAAATACTCTAACCTGCACTAAATTTATTGATGTTCCTATCGCAGTTTAGTTGTTAGTGAAGTTGTTTTAATATTCTAAAAATGCCTTCGTGTAATCAAAAGAAGAGATCAAAGCAACGAGCGGAATACCTCCAAAAGCAAGACAAGAACAAAGCTAAAGACCGAGCGCTCTACAAGGCCAATCCCGAAAAAAAAAGAAGGCCTCTGTACGCGACAGCTATAAGGCCGAATCCCGAAAAGAAGAAGGCCTCTGTACGCGACAGCTACAAGGCCGATCCCGAAAAGAAAATGGTCTCTGACAACTACAACGCACTAACTACCGCGAGGAGAACCGTGCTGCTAAAAGGCGGCGATATGAAGAGGTCCAAGAGGACCTCGAGGGAAACGGCGCTGCTAACACTAGTAACAGGCAGAAATACGAGGATAATTCAGCTGCCATTAAAGCATCTAAAAGGAGTCGGTATTGGAATGACCCCGCTGTCCGATTGGCTAAATGTGCTTCCGAGAGGACGCGGTACCGCAGGGGTCAGAGAACTACCACTACCACCCAAAGGTATGTTATGGCATGTTGTAAAAAAAGCTGTGCATGCTACATTTGTACAGCTTAGTCAGGCCACGTTTGGTCGGGCTTGTCACCCTGCTACCTGACCAAACGCGGTTGTAGGTTAACACGTGTTAAGGCTTTGCAAGGTATAAAAGTCACTCACCCGCTGAATAGTGCACTTTGCAAAAAGAGAAAAATTTAATACTATGTTGATTTTAAGCTTTGCATTTTGCTTGAAAAAAGAAAGAGTTAATCATACTCTCTGTCATGTACATGTAGATGGCAGCTGAAGACCTCGGAGGTATTTTCACCAACGAGGGGTCGGAGGAGGAAGAGGATGACTACATTCATCCTCCGACTCCTCTCCCCTTCACCCCGCCACTTTCTGAAGCAGCGCTGCCCCCGCCACCACCACCACACAGTGCTGCCCCACCACCACCACCACCACTGCTTCCCTCCTGGCTTGCATGGCCACTGCCACCCTGGCCCGCCTGGCCAGAACAAGCATGGCAAAGAGGTTGGGTAGGAGGACGGCCCTGAAGAAGAAGAGGGTGTGGGCAAGGACACATCATCATACATTCAACTAATTCGTATAAAAATAATAAAAATAATTAAAGATATTGGATTATTGACTGCGATACTGCTGACAAGGCGAAAAAAAACTTATGAAACAAGTAAATAAAAACATTCTCTAACGAGCTAGAAAGTTGTTGGTATATAGGATTGACCAATGGTGGTGTAAAAAGCACGGAAACAAGAGTGACAGAAATTTTACTGGAAAATTGAAATAGGCCTATATTAAGCACACTCACAATATAACAGCGCATGCCTGGTTAAATATAGGCCTATTTCAATTTTCCAGTAAAATTTCTGTCACTCTCGTTTCCGTGCTTTTTACACCACCATTGGTCAATCCTATATACCAACAACTCTCTCGTTAGAGAATGTTTTTATTTACTTGTATTTATAATGAATATGCATGGATCTATCACTCACTAGCCACGATGCCACGGCTGTTACGTACGTGCCATTAGGTTTTACAATTAGATCGTGTGAACTGGATTACGGTATATATTGAAAATGGCGTGACAAACCTCATTATTAAACCACCAACTTTGGAGCTATTTTGTCAGTGAAGCAAAATAAAAACCAGTACATGAATGGTGCTGCACACATATTACAAATACTTTGTAAGTAAAGGCGCAGTTGAAAATGGCTCGTTAAAAGATGCTACAACCTGTGCGCATAAATGGATTTAACGAGGAGTTAATAATAGCAGGTTTTCTAAGCGGTGGTACTCCCAATCCTCCCGATAGATAAGCTTCAAAAACGTTTCACCAAGCAAGCGAGCTGCGGTGAGTATTTCTATGAATGAAATAAGTTAGTACACGGTCTGTAACGGGTCTTAATTCCTATTCGACCGCTATGGTATAAATATGAATAATCGAACCGCACACCACAGGATCTATGGCGTCTGCAGTACACAGGTGCAAATTGGATGAGTTGTGTAGGGTGTGTGGGTGCAAACTACACAAAGTTAGCACAAAACTAGCAGCTAAAAAACGATACCCGTGCATGTATCAGTGTGCTGCATTTGACGAGGAGCTGCTGTCCGCATTTCACATTGCAACAAGCAAGGATTACCATCAGATCCACCCACCAATGTTTTGCAACAAGTGCTACCTCACTATGAAGCATGTCACAACAGCTGCCATACACAAGAAACCTTACAAGTGTGGTCTGAAACCTTATGACTGGTACAACCATACAATCCACAGCTGTAAGGTATGTACTGGTGAATGCAATTGTACAAAGAGAAATCCCCTTACACATATAGGGATGCAGTAAGGGTATGCTTCCTAAGGCACGACGGCCCCTAGCTGAGATATCTGCAACACTCCAGCCCAAGTTGTACAGCACATCATGGCCATAGCACCATCAGAAACCATTCAAAATTCCATTGTACAACCATTGACCAATACACAGCTACTTTCTGCTATTAGTGAGCTAAACTGTCCCATTTACCTCAGTGTGTTGAGACGGCCAATACAGTTGCCATGCGAGAGACTTGTGTGTGCTCGCTGTCTGACTGAATGGATCCACCTGAGGGGTACATTTTGTCCCTGCTGCTATGACACCAGTCCATTGGAGTGCACACAACTAAAGCCAGCATCCAGAATGGTTCAGCTGCTGCTAAATGACGTGATGGTGTCGTGTGCATCATGCAAGAGGAATGTGAGAGCTGTTGATTATAACACACACACTTGCACTGATGAGGTCAACGGAGAGGAAATGCAGCTTGTGCATACCGTTGTGCACAGAATGTTGGATGCTTCAAAGGAGAACTGCATTCACATTCCAACTGGAGGAACAGTAAGTGATAATCAATAATGATTGTTGTTATTTAACTTACACTTACAGCCATTGACGTTGGCTCGTGTGACAGTGCCAAAAGCCCCCATCACACAGTTGAGCAAACGCACACGTAAGCGTCGTGTGCTTGAGCTTCAACGGACACGCAACATCTTAAGTGGCAGCTCCGATGATTCTGGCATCCTCTTTGAGGATGAAGTCAGAGCACTGAGTGCAGACCAAAGGCAGCAGCTGCTCCGCAGTGCTGGGATCCAGCTGAATAAAGAGCCAACAAAAGGGCTTGCTATCAAATCCATGATTCGCTTACCATGGTACAGGCTGAGAACCCTCAGCAGGTAGATGTAAAGGAAGAAAATACAATGGTGTACATCTATTTGAATTTCAATTTCAGATGGTTGAAACACTCTGGTATGAGCTTTGGTAGTGAGCGGAAACATCGTGCCCTCTGCAGAGAGCTGATAGGAGACAACTTGGAGATAGAGCTTGCTCCATTCTCTTTCAAGTTGGCTGATGGTGGTGAAGAAATCAGAGGGGCAGCTCATGCCTATACACCCAGTCTCACTGCAAAGATCACCCAACTTCTGGAACAGAATGAGATGTATGATAAAAGGTAGTTTATGTGTCATAGATCATGAATGGAATTGTTTTTACTTAGGGAAAGCACACTCACATGGCATGAAGGCATGATACCAGATGACGAAATATGGCTTAAGCTTGGTGGTGATAAAGGGGGTGGTTTATTCAAAATGAATTTTCAAATCATGAACACACACGCGCCAAGTTCTGTGCATAACACATGTGTGTTTTCATGTTTTGAGGCTGATGACACACATACAAACCTCCATGTGGCACTGGACAGGTTCAGAGCTGAGGTGACTGCACTTCACACCATGAAGTGGAAGTGGCCTCATGGGTGAGCAGGGTGCAGAATCTATCCACGCCAAGTTCAACTCCCTAAAACGTACCTATTCTAGTATAAGGAACCCATTAGATATAAGTTGAAAAGCATAATGCGAGAACATTACCTAAATATAGCACCAAGAATGTCTGCCGCTGTTCCACCTGTTGAGAAAAGGAAAAAAAAATTAACGCGTTAAAAAGCAACTTATTCTGACGTCCATAACTCCCACATAAAATCGAGTAGTAACGTATTGACAACAAAATGTCAAACAACAAGTTCAGGTTACTATCCCATACCTTTTTCACACCAAATTATCGGGAGGTTTAGCCAAAAACACGAAATGTTCACACGACGTCTCACGAGGATCCTTCCGTATTAATTTGTATAGCGAAAGTACAAAATGTTTTTATGACAAGAAAAATGCACCGACGTTTTACTAACTGCTTTCTCTGTGCACACTTCCTGTTACTTTGTGAAACCAGGCGATTACAAGCCTAGACAAAAAGGTTTTTTCGAAGGTAGGCGTTGCTACGGAACAAATGAGCCATGTTGCTAGTACTTAATATTCACAGCGGGCGTGGACCTAATGTCCACGTTTCAACAATGAAGGGAATTTCCCACAGTCTCTAAAATGGCATTGAAGTATCTTACGACGGTTAATTAAATTTTAACCTCTATCACCCTTTGGTACTCAATTGAGGACGGCGGTCCTCTCAATTGAGGACCAAATCCAATAAAAGGTCATGTAGCAAATACGTTCGCGTATCACGTGCCTTTTAACCCATAGTGGCGAGTAGTGTATAAAGTTTGCTCGTGTTATACATTCTTGCCTCTCAAGCCTATGGTCACACTCGTCAAGTGAAAGGCAATTAAATTAGCGTCTCCCGCGCGCGCGAACCGCAATGAGCAAGAGCGCACAACTCAAGATCGGCGACAAAGTTCAGAGTAAGTTCAAAGTGAACTTTGGTGCAAAGGGAATCGTTAGCAGCATCATCGGGAATGGTAACAGATAAAAATTTCAATGCTCAAAACCTACAAATGAAATACTGCCGCTTTGCAGTGGGATGAAAGATCTTGATTGCTTTGCAGCTTACGACTGCCAGCAGGGAATAAACTTATGCAATAAACTTGATGTTCATAGTGCAGTTACAAAATAACAGAAATTGCGGGAGAAGTGCATGTTGCAGGTGTGGTCCTCAATTGAGGACGTGGCTGGTCCTCAATTGAGGACCAGTTAACCTTAACCGCGGCAACACTGGCCGGCCCGCCATATGGCTGCTCAAGTATGGAGTCAAGTTGTACGTGAACCAATAGTCAAAGAGGCTGACTCCAAAGCAGATGGTCCAGGATTGAGGGCCGATCTAGTCATTCGAGGTGTTTGGACTCCCCAGGTGGAAGCGTTGTTTGATATAAAAGTCATTGACACAGACGCACCATCACACCTGCATCGAACACCAGAATCAATTTTGGACTCAGGGGCTCTAGAGAAGAAGCTATATAAAAAGGCAGTGGAAGATAGGCGAGGAACATTTACTCCTTTCGAAATATCCGTTCATGGGCTTCTCCACAGAGAGGGAGAACATTATTTGAAGCACATCTCTACCAGCATAGCAGCAAAATGGGGAAAATCATATGCAGAAACGTGTGCATTCATCAGAGTTCGACTTTTATTTGCACTGGTTCGAGCATCAAGCTTATGTCTAAGAGGATCTAGCGTAAAGTGGAGGAGTGGACTAGGCTTTGATGATGGGGCATCACTTCCTACAATCATGCAATAGGCTTTAGCTTTTTTTTTTTGCATTCGTTATTTTTGTTCTGTTTTGTAATTCTTTCTGTATTTATTTAAACATAGCACTCCAAAAAGATTTCTTGTGTGTATGGACTACGTATTGTATTATTTTTAGGATCGAGGTGATCAGATCTGACAAGTTATAAAGGTTTTTGTAAAAGCAACTAATCATTTCGTAGGGCGGTTTTTTGGCCGACAGTATCAGCTGAAATACTGCGTTTCTGTAACCAAACGAGGTATATCTAATGGAATAAGCGTAAAAAGTGGCGTAAAGTTTTTTTAAATACGATTGGGATTTCTATACAAATCCAGAAATGCCCCATACATTGGAGGACATTGCGTTTTTAAAAAAAGATAAATGGCTACATACCGAAAGCTTGGATACCCCCCCCCCTACCCCCCCTCCCATGAAGTCGGGATTAGCGTGGGATATGTCGCGTGAAATCATTACCGGGCCACATATTTGATATAGTCGGCCACGCGTTTGACCTTTTATCAAGCCACGTAGTGTAGGCATTTGACTGGTTATTAACCCATCTTGGCTGTGGAAACGTATGTTGTTGCAATGGCAACTGTCCAAACATTTTCAACCTGTAGTCGTGAAGACTGTGGAGGAGATAGCCAATAGTAGGCACTGGGGAATCTATAATTTTAGACCGTAAAATCCTAGACGTGAAATGAAATAATTTCTGTTCGCAATTTTAAACTTTTCTGTTGACACCATTTGGTAAAAACGATCTGGTAGCTTCATTCAGCTTGATTATGTCTTATCATGCATTCAGAACGACTGCTGAATGCGTCAGCAATAGGCCAGACTAGTTTTTAAGCTTTAAAACACGCATCGTATTTCGTAAGTGTTGCTCAAATCGAATACAATTTTCTACCTACGATTTTCTACTCTTAAACGCTGTGTCCCCTCCAAGGTAAGCATTCTCCCCTCTAGATACTTCATCCATCTATCCTTTTACGAAGTTTTGTAAAGATTAGTCCTAGCGCCGCAGTCCTTGTACGATGCGCCAGTTACTGAACATCATTGAACCAATACATCAAATGGTACTTTACACTAGGATCTTAAAAAACATCATGGTTAATATCTTCAATCATACCTTTTGAATTATCATCACTAAAAATATCAGAATTCCAATTTGAGACAGAACTTTCAGGGTCAAAACATTAATGCATCATCAGGATTAGGTTTTTGGCTTACAACTCAACAAATAGTTCGACTTAAGAGCTCATTTTTTGATGCATAGATAACTCATTATAAGAGCTATATAATATGGATGCTTGAACTCGTAAGTCCAATTCGTTTTGAAGATAGGCTTGTTTTTATAAGGATTTTGATATGACCGCTGCTTAGCATCATTATGGCCGATTTAATTCGACTTAAGAGATGAAAATCATGTCACACTACTCAGAGGTCCCTAAAGTAGCCATATAATTTTTAATAATTTATTGGACACTTGCTAACATTGATAAAAATTGCAACAAAAGCAGAAAAGTGAAAAAATTTTAAGAATTGCATTCAATGTTTGGATTCTTCAGTAAATGTATACGATACACGCGTGACGTCAGTGTTGGTGTGCGTGCTAGAGATAGCTATGTACGGCGAGTTTTTCGTTTCGAACGCCACGGGCTCTTTTCAGAACCATTGCAGCGTAGCATCCCAAATGAACCCTTTCGCTGATGAACCAAGCTCTAGTGGAACAGGAGCCAAGAGACCGATCCGCAGGCGCGATATGACGGCTTTATTAGTGGAAGTTGCTTTGCCATCTCCAATGAACTCGAGATCTGAAATTCTCTGCTAGGTATATACTTAAATCACAGGTAGTATGAGAATTTCACCAATGTATTATACAATGGGCATGTTGTAAAAATAAGCCATAAAGCAAAGTTACCAAACTAACAATTACATACTGGACTGTAGATGAATCAGAAGAAGAAGGAATTGATAACACAATTACAGTTATTGAAATGCTCGTGGACTATTTAAATGGTGATTTAGTCTTTGTTGAGGATGGAAATGATGTACCTCAATATTGAATAATAATATTATTGTGCTTGATTTTGTGCATGTTTCATTGTTTGTCAATTTTTATGTTAACAGTTTGAAAAGATAAAAGTGAGGAAACTAAATGATGAGCCTTTTAAAAGTCTTCCCTATATCAGAATCACTTATGTGCAATGCTTGAAATTAAAATCTCCGGGTTACGCCTCGTTATAACACAACCGTCACAGTTTTTATTGCGATTACGCATTAACCGCTGTACTAAAGAAGTTGTCACTTTGAGGATATGTATCTCTGGTATCGAAAATGCTAGGGTGACGCAAGAAATACTGTTAAACTCACCTTTTTTTGCTCTTTCTAATGATGGTAATATTATTATCCTCTGAGCATTTTTAAAAAAATTCCCCAGTATCTACCAATAGGTATCACTACGAATGCGATAAACCAATTAGCCTATGTGCATCGGGTTGATGGTCTTTCAACAGCTGAAGGAAAGTGTAAATGCCTGCTCAACATATATGTAGAGTGCATGTCGAGAGTCAACCAGGCCACAGAGTAGATACGCTATGAAGTCTATTCACCCAAGCAGTGCATATGGTGTTGTCATAATCTTTTATCAGTTATATATAATTCACCTCTATGTCCAACGATGATTGCAACCAAACCTTATTCCTATGCATTGTGCTGTACAGAACTCCCATGGTGCCTCCACTATGAGAGTGGTTCTGTAAACATGTGGTGGCGGAGTGTGGTTCTATAGTATGACCACCACCCTAGGCTTAGTTTCAGCTTGTTGGGATGTTTAAATGCTTAGTTGCAAATGTAGATGACATGATGTAAATGTGTGGTGTTGGTCTGCTCTGAGTAACCACATTTTGTATTATATATGTAGTGCATCTCTTGAGTATGCACAGTTTTCCGCATCTATTAAAAACTGGGTCCATAAAATCAACAAACAACTTTCTGAAATAGTCTGGAAAATATATTGTTAGGGGGTTGAATTATTGCCAAGATGTTCCATGTGGTTTACTGCCTCATACCCTGTCTATTGGTCTCAAATCGTTGCAGAGGCAGGAGGAGGTACTTGGTGTTCTCCATCAGCTGGGAGAGCTCTGCACAGAGAGAGGGGGCACCATCACACACACACACCCTCACACCTCCCCACACTCACCAGCCTCCTGTGAGAGATGCCCCAGGGCTGCCACCAGTGTCTTCTCAGCTTTGTCACACTGCCTCAGCTTGATGTAGAGCTCCACCAGGTCACAGCGAAGGAAATGTTGGCTCTCCTCCTTCAGGGCTGCCTCGTAATAGGTGATGGCCTGGGGAGGAGGCATACTAATCACGTGAGCATGGGAGGGGGAGGAGATGTGACATCACACCTTATTGTAGTTGTGGGTGTTGACCAGTGCCTGGCCTATCTTGGTGGCCAGTATGGCATCACCAGGGTTTTGCTTCAGGCCAGCCTCGTAGATCTCCAAGGCGAGGTCAACCTGTTTGACGGAGGGCGGCATATTTGGGATAGTGTTCAGGAATGTATGGAGTGCATACATTACAGCCATTTGTGGAGGTGTGTATGAGTGGAGGTGTGTATGATGAGTGGAGGTGTGCATATTTCTACACTGAAGCTATCTTAACATCAGAGGTACTATATTAATGGTTCCTCCTCCTCCCACTGTCCCTGTACCCTCCCCTCCCCACACACCTCCCCAACGTTCATGTAGGCCTCCCCCAGGAGGAGGGAGGTGGTGGACCCAGGGAGACGTGAGGCCAGCTCCCTGTAACAGGCCAGGTACATGGCTTTGTCCTTGTGCTGGTGGAGGTGTATGTTGGCTATCCTCTCCCGGGCCTGGATGTAGTATGGCTTCTCCTCAGAGATGGTCTTGAGCATACCAAGGGCTTCCTCCACATCGCCAGTGACCAATAGGAGATCAGCGTTTTCTATCTGGACCGTACATGGATGGGGAGGAGGGATCGGAGCGAGGAGGAGGCAATGGACCCTCTTTGGAATGGCTCAGTAGACATGTTACTACCTAACTTCTTCTGCACTGCCTTTGAACTCAGTCATGGCTTCTTGCATCACCTTAACTGCATCTGCCTGGACGTGTGTATGTGTGTGTGCGTGTGCATGTGTGTGTGTGTGTGTGTGTACATCATATAATAAGGTAGAGTTTAGGTACAGTAGTAGTAAACTAAGTTTAATGCAAAGAATGCTCTGTACTGCATAGCTACCACAGAGAAAGCTTGCCGTTGCTAAGGCCAATATGTAAGCATATGTTTCTGCAGATGCATTCAATGAATGATCCTAACCAATCGTATGTAGGGCATTATGGTCCAATAGCATTGCAGGGAGCCTTTTTTCCACTACAAAACACACCTTTACCCAATCACATCATCCCAAACTGTTGTTACTATGGTTCCAGGTTTTATGTATTTAAAGTGAGGGCGCGATGGGTGCAGCACTCCAGTCATAGCCTTGACTGTGGCTTGTTGCTCACCCACCCTCCACTTCCCCTCTCTCCACACCCTCCACTTCACCTCTCTCCATTGTGTATTTCAATGTGTACTGTACATGTATATGCCATTTCATCAATGGTGGGCGACACCCTCCGGGCTTCTACCCTGGGACAGCCACCAAACCATGACCAGCGTCTTGGCTTGGAACACAGGCCGACCCAATGGTGACCAGCGTCACCCATTGGTCCCTGTAGGTCCAGTGGTACGAGGCACAGCTGCTTTCATGCCTGGCTGCGGCTGTCGCCTGCCCCCATTATGGGCCAAACACAACCACGAGCTTCCGCATGGGGCAGGGGTAAAGTTACTCAGCCCTTAAGAGCATGTAAATGGCATTAATATCATATTAGCGAATGAACTTAATGGACCACATAGTATGAAAATGGAGGGCTAGGAAATCAAAACTACACTACACAGCCATACCTGCTGACCCATCTTGGTATAGGCAGAGGCCAACTCCAGGTACACATCCAACCTCTCCCCAACAGACAGCGGAGGTAGGAGAGGGGAGGTGGAGGAGGAAGAGGAGAGGAAGGAGGACTGTTTCTTTGATGAGGATGACGTGAGGAGGGACATGGCCATCTTGAGTGAGGCCACAGCTTGCTCCATGTTGTCCTGTGCCCTCATCACCCTGGCCCTCACCAGGTGGTACAGGGGGAAGGACTGGACCTCAAAATGGCGGCTGAGGGCCTGCTCCAGGGACTGCATGCTCAGCTTGGGGTTCCCCTGGTGGAGGTTGATCTGGGCCATCATCAGCAGGGAGGGGGTGGAGTCTGGGGCGCGGTCAAGGCACCGTTGGAGGGGCTGGTGGGCAGTCTCTGCCTGACCTAGTGATCAACATTAGCAAAGTAACCATTTATTCAAGACCCACTTATTCAAGATATGAGTGTTCATTTATTTTATTATAATCAAAATTCTAGGTCATAAGCCCCCCCACCAATAGTAAGAATAAAATATTGGCTCATGTTTAAATGATTGTGTCTCAATAATGGATACACTTTGCAAAGGGTTAAAAAAACTACTGTACATGATAATTGATCATGAAAAAAGGTACAATACACACATTAAAGCATGACTCCTTTTTTATTCGTTGGGGGTAGAGGGAGGGGAGGAGGCTCATAAGTACATACCCTTACATGTACATGATCTTGAAAAACGGTACACAGAAATGTTCATGGTTATGGATGACCCCCTTTATTGTTGGGGGTAGAGGGAGGGGGGCGGGGGTGGCAGCTCATAAGTACAGTACTAATTCAAGACAACAAAACACTAGGCAACATATCAGTTTGAGTGAGTACATTCATCTGCTATGAGTCATTAGGCCAGAACTAGTGTGGTAACATGTTAGTACTTCCTTATATGGTAAGATACAGTTGTGTGATGCACACATGCGTGGTAGTATTACTGAACCATAAGAATAGCTACACCTAACGAAAGGGGAAACCAGTTAGTTACCCTTGGTGATCACATGAGGTCACATGACCAAAGTGTTGGTACAAAACTGTCACATGATTTGATGTCACCTGACCTGATAGGAACTTGACCCTGGACATCAGGTATAAGGCTTCCATCATCCCAGGAACACTCTTTGTCAGCGGATCCAAGATGGCCACAGCCTTCAGTAGGATGGGCGGGGCTTGGGAGGAGCTAGTGGTAGGCTGAGTGGTGCATGTGTGCTCTAGGTGAGGCTAGTGAGGTGGGTACACATGTGCTGACCTCATTGGGAGCATAGTTGAGGAGGAGGGAGATGACATCAAGAAGGAATGCAGGGTTGAGGACATAGAAGTACTTTGGACTCATGGGGCATCCCTGGGTGAAGGGGGAGGGAGAGGGAGGGGAGGAGAGAGGGAGAGAGAGAGAGGAGAAAGAGAGAGAGAGAGAGAGAGAGAGAGAGAGAGAGAGAGAGAGAGAGAGAGAGAGAGTGGAGATTAGGTTGAATGTTGACTACCCCATGATTACCATGACAACATACCTTGATACTCCCAAAGTGGACCTCCACCACCTCCTCCAGTGCCTTCATGACATCACCATGGGGCTGTCCCTTCTTGTGTGCCAGGAGGGCAGTGAGGAAGAGGAGGTTGGCCTGCTTCCCAATGGAGGCCTGCACCTCCCTCAGGAAGTCCAGCTGTTGCTCCGCCTCCCCCAGCTGCCCCTCCAGTATCTGACAGTGGATGATGCCTGCCAGGGCTGGGACACTGGTCTCATCCAGGTTGAAGGCCTTCTTGTAGGTCTGAAGGGCCTCCTTCACTTGGGACCTGAGGAGCTGCTGGTAGGCTAGCTGTGTGTGTGTGTGTGTGTGTGTGTGTGTGTGTGTGTGTGTGTGTGTGTGTGTGTGTGTGTGTCAATTACATATACATTGTATATATAGAAGTAGTAGTAACACTCTAAATAATGCCCACTCTCATTCATATACCTCTGTTATATAAGTAGGGTTAAATGGAGCAAGGGAAATAGCCCTCTCCACAAACATGGTGGTCTGTTGAAGGACAAGACCATTGCCTCCAGCCTATGGGAGGAGGGAGAGAGGGAGGGGAGGAGAAAGAGAGAAGAGAGGGAGGGAGGAGGTTCTAAACATGTCCTCCATATGCACAAAGGACCCACCAATCTGGCATAGGGCAGACACATCTCATAATAAAGGGCGTGGTTCTTGGGCTCAAAGCGGTCGATGAGGAGGAGCAGGTGGGCAAGCCTGTTGGCAGCCTCATCCCTGGACCCCTCCTTGGCCAGCAGCTCCAGGATGAGGAGGGAGGTGGCCTCCACACCTCCCTGCTCCTGCTGCAGGGTGAGGCAGCGCTGGGAGGTCTCCACTGCCTGCTCCCAGTCCTGGAGGGCCAACTGGACCTTCATCTTGTCCAGCAGGGCGGGCACAGAGCCAGGGTAGGAGGCCACAGCTTGGTTGAGGAGGTCCAGGGCGTGGCTGAAGTTGTGACGTGAGAGGTAGTACCTGGCCTGTGGGGGGAGGGGCCAGGGGTGTGGTCAACAACGATGGGGGATAGGCATCATGATACATAGTGTAAGAATAATGTGGTCTGTGAGGAGTGTGTGTGTGTGTGGGGGGTATATATGAGGGGTAAACTGCATACAAAACACACACACACACACACACACACACACACACACCTTGCCCAACATGGCATCCAATGGTTTGGGTTGCTCAGTTCTGTTAGGTGGAAGTTAAGCTCCATAACATAACATAAGCCACACCCACTCCCCACCCACTCACCCTGCCAACACTTCATCAAAGTACTTCACTGATTTCTTCACAAATGCATCTCTGTTGCAAGTCAGGTCTATCCAGCCTTGGAGGGTAAGCCCCTGTAATGATGAGGTCAATCAAACTACATGGATGATGGGGAGCAGGTAACCAGACCTCTTTGGAGGCAGGAGACATCTTGAGCATACGACTGACATACTCTCTGGCTTTGTTGTGTTTCCCTGTCAGCCATAAGAACATCCCTGCATAGTAGAGGGACTGGGGAGGAGGGAGGAGTAGGAAAAGAGGTAAAGAGGGAGGAGAGGGAGAGGGGAGAGGGGAGGGGAGAGGCGATGGGGTGGAAAGGGGAGGGAGAGGGAGGGGAGAGTGAGAAGAGGCAAGACAAAGATAAACATACATGATGGCTGACCATCATCTCCAGCCATCTCACCTTCTCTCCACAGGTAGTCCTTTCTGATCGAATTTTGCCTTCAAGCTGTTGGATTGCTTCGCGATCTGCATCACCATGGTGATGGTGGTGGGCGTGGTGAGGTGTAGTACTGAAGCTCACCTACTGTCTTGCACTTTTTGTGGGCGTGGATCATCAACATGGAGGAACACAGGACCATGTCTCTGTTGTCTGCAATGTTCTCTAACTCTCTGATCCCTTCTGACGTGCGGTCTGTACGTGGGCAGAACGAACTTCGACCACCGTATTGGTGGGGTTGGCCCTGTCATTACCTTCCATTACGATGCCGTACGCCTTCCAGAACAGCAGTGCAGGGTCAGAGCCGTAGGTTTTAAGGAGCTCCATGACAACCGTCTGCACGTGGCGGTAGTACCCTTCCCGCGCGTAGTATAGAACCGAAGCCTACGTATAGGATAAATAGACTTCGTTAAAAAGACCATTAATTTCAAAACCTAAATAGCGCTAGCCATATTGAGGTTAAAACCAGTTGCTTTAGGTTACTCACCATAGCTTTGTTGGATTCGGCCATTTCGCTTAGCAAATAGTTACCATAGCAACGCCATTAACGCATGCGCACTATTTAAATATGAAGCATCCATTGCCATCACCGAAGTATTTGTTTCTCACGCAGAGTGCAAGCCAGTAGGTTATGACAACATCCATCTATCTGCATGGCACGTACGAACTGGTACACGTATGTAATGTGTCCAAGCCAGACGTATATGTATAATAATTGATTGATGAAGAGCACAATCAAATACATATCAGTCTTGCAACTAACTACACACAGTAATATCATTAACGTTTTAAATATAAAGGTAAACTATACTTAATATGCTCCTCTGCTATCCACCTTGACCTTGCTTTGTTGCTATCTTCCCCGCCAAAGCTGGGTTATTGCCTCCAACACGTTTGTGTACTACTTGGCACAACATCCTCCAAGATGGCTGACCAAACCTTTTGGTATCATAGCACCGTTTCAATCAAGCAAGAAGGACATCTTTGAGACATCCATTTGCGTCTGCATGGTTCTTTGAGGATATGGTATCCAACTCTGCAGGTCTAATCCTAAGGTCTAAGAAGGACATCTTTGAGATATCCATATGGTTCTTTATTGTGAGTTTTTTATAAGTAACCTCCAACTCGGCAGGTGTAATCCTCCTAGGGACTTCCATCTTACTGCTATATCCTGCACTGTCTCCTTTACATCTGCAAGGTCATCCTCACCTGGGCCAAGGGGTGTGGTTTGTAAGACACAACACTGCATGATGTGCTCAACATACCAAGAGGATCCTCAGACACACTTGAGAAATCACCACCTGTACTTGGTACTGTATTACCTCCAACCCCATGTCCTCCAGTTCCTCTACTCTGTCTTCTACCATCTGCAGTGAGTTTGTTATGCATCAAAAATGCACGTTCAGTATTCAGCACTTGTATACACAAGTGATAAAAACATTCTCTATGCGAGAAGGTTGGTGGTATATAGGAATCAAAGGCGGTGGTGGTGTAAAAAGCAAGGGAACAAGGATTGTGATTGAAAAGGAAAAAAGAAATAGACCTATATTAGCAGCATGTCGTCATGTTTAACTGTGTGTGCTAATATAGGTCTATTTCATTTTTCCTTTTCAATCACAATCCTTGTTCCCTTGCTTTTTACACCACCACCGCCTTTGATTCCTATATACCACCAACCTTCTCGCATAGAGAATGTTTTTATCACTTGTTTCCTACATTTTTTGGTAGATTTAGTATTGTATTTAGTTCTTGAAAAGTAACCATGTAGCAAGAATGTCAAATGACAGTTTTATTTTAGAATCTCGTGGCCATGCAATTTTTTGAGGTGTGGGTGTACCATTAAAACACACAGTATTACTATTTTAAACAATAAGTACAAGTATTTCATTTATAACCCAGGAGCATGTCATCTTGTATAGGATATACTGCTGTATATTCTGGACCAGGATATACTTCTGTATATCCAGGATATATAGCAGGTAGAGCAGGTGAAGCTAATCCTGCAGCTGGACATGGAACCACTCCTGGACCTGGACCTGAAACAGGTGATTTAAACAACCATTAGTTAAAACAAATCCTCTACTGGCAAGTGAAGCCATATAATACATCAGACAAAGATTACATGTACCCACTGATCTCACGCTATTATCAGATAAACCACAATACGTTGTCATCAGCAACTTTGATACTATTAGATATAAATTATGCACCACAATACACATTAACATTATTACGAAATTGTTGTCAGCGAACAGCGTGCACATATTTCAAACAACAGCATGGAGAGAGATGCAATATCTTCCGCTGTAACTGTTGCATAAAATATTTTAGCGATACACTATACATGCTATAATTTATGTCCAGATCCAACATTCATGGTGTAACGCACCTTCGGGGGTGGTCGCTTTGATGGTCCTTTCAGTATCGCGCTTGACACCTTGTCGTGTCTTGTATTGCACTCGTTTGGCATATCTGTAGGTGTACGAGTGGCTAGTTGTTGCCGGGTTTTTTTTCTGTAAGGGCGGTGGTGTGGGGGAGACACATTCTAATTGGAGCCTCTTGCTTCACATTATCTGCTGTAGACTGTATACCGTAGTATCTGATCGCGTATGTAGTTCCACCGACAGAATTCGAAAGTTATGCTATATAAGAAGCTATAGTATAGAAATCAATTCGGTCAAAACAATTATATGCGATATATAGTGTCGGGTACTTACGTGTATGGTAGTTTTGGCTTTCATTTCAAGCTGCGTAACGAATGATAAGAGTTGAGAGTAACGCACAGGCGTCATGCAGAAAATGATACCTTGAATATTCGTCAGGAGCCTTCCTATAACGTTATCGCTGCTCCATTCCGTTTCTCAACCATTTGGCATTATGGTTGGACATTTATACATGGAGCCGTAGGGACCCGAAAAGGCTCTTGGATTCAGTGCGTATACCTCTTCCACAGCGTGCGGGAATATTAAGAATTTGAATCACGCCCACGACACGTGGCTATTATTGCATTTAAAAATAGCTAGCCGATGTAATTGGGTATTTTTAACCGAATACCAAATGAGGTACTATTCGCTTTAGTTAATTGCCCGAACAGTTAGGCGTCTAACAGACCCCCGAAGATAACCTGCGGACGCATCCTGAAGCGATTGGTACACTTGGCGTGCTTTACAAACGTTCCTGTCGTGAGTTATACTCTCCGGAAGGAAGAAGAAGAAGAAGAAGCCGACGGAGGAGAAATTTTAGGTGGGACTGGGTACGGACGATGGGGACGAGTATTTTTGTTCTCTAAAAGTACACCGTCTTGTGACACAAATACAACGTAGAACTGTTGTCCTTTTTTATATCGCTCGAATGCCACTAAGAGCGAAGTGACCCGATTCTTAAATGTCCCGCTAGACGTGAGTGATGTTTTTTTAATGACATTCATGATACTGTTGGATTCCTATATGGAACCTACTCGCGTAGGTTCCGATAAAGGTTATTGTGTAAATTTTGAGTAGCTATTAAGGCTTCTGCATACAATTTTCAAAAATTCAGGAAGAAATTGTATATACTCCGGGCAGTATTGTTAGAAGCATCCTAATGAAATATGTGAGATCTTGAATATCAAATGTAAAGAAAATGAGAAAGTTGGGAACTGAAGGCAAAGGTGGTGGAAAAAGAAGGGGAACAAGGCTTTTGAGATATTAAGAGAGCTTTTGGTTGGCCTAACGTACGTATATAGTTAAAAAATAATGTGCTACTGTAATTGCTAGTCTGATATGCATTTAATGATGCGCTTCATCTATGGCTTTGATACCATGGTGATGGGTGCATTCTGTTGGCATGTATCATCAACACATTGAAGATGGTAATGGATGAAGGTAGCAGCCATTCATTTTATTTGCAGCATTCTGTACTCTTTACTATTTTAATCTCGGCAATATAACTAAAAATATTTTAAGTATACAACATAGGGAATTTACAAGTTGGCAACAAACTCATGAATGCACACAGACACACAAAACAACTAAGTGAACAGTTCATTTTCTTGCTATGGTGTTGATAGGAATTAATAACATTAATATCATATTAATATCATATTACATGACACATGTACATGACCAAAATAAGTTGTAAAATCCTACCAGTAAATCAAACCTTCACATGGAGCAATTACATTAGCGAATGAACTTAACGGACCACATAGTATGAAAATGGAGGGCTAGGAAATCAAAACTACACTACACAGCCATACCTGCTGACCCATCTTGGTATAGGTAGAGGCCAACTCCAGGTACACATCCAACCTCTCCCCAACAGACAACGGAGGTAGGAGAGGAGAGGAGGAGGAGGAAGAGGAGGAGAGGAAGGAGGACTGCTTCTTTGATGATGATTACGTGAAGAGGGACATGGCCATCTTGAGTGAGGCCATAGTTTGCTCCATGTTGTCCTGTGCCCTCATCACCCTGGCCCTCACCAGGTGGTACAGGGGGAAGGACTGGACCTAAAAATGGCGGCTGAGGGCCAGCTCCAGGGATTGCATGCTCAGCTTGGGGTTCCCCTGGTGGAGGCTGATCTGGGCCATCATCAGGAGGGAGGGGGTGGAGTCTGGGGCACGGTCAAGGCACCGTTGGAGGAGCTGGTGGGCAGTCTCTGCCTGACCTAGTGATCAACATTAGCAAAGTACCCTATTTATTCAAGACCCATGTATTCAAGATATGAATGTTCATCTATTTAATTATAATCAAAATTCCAGGTCATAACCCCCCCCCCCCCCCTCCCACCAATAGTAAGAATAAAGAATTGGCTCATGTTTAAATGATTGTATCTCCATAACGGATACACTTTTGCAAAGGTTTAAAAAAACTACTGTACATGTTAATTGATCATGAATAAAGGTACAATGTACTCATGGTTATGGAAATACACACATTTAAGCATGACTCCTTTTTTATTCGTTGTGGGTAGAGGGAGGGAGGGAGGGAGGGGGAGGAGGCTCATAAGTACATACCCTTACATGTACATGATCTTGAAAAATGGTACACAGAAATGTTCATGGTTATGGATTTAAACACGACCCCCTTTATTTTTGGGGGTAGAGGGAGGGGGGCAGGGGGGGGGGTGGCAGTTCATAAGTACAGTACTAATTCAAGACAACAAAACACTAGGCAACATATCAGTTTGAGTGACTACATCCATCTGCTATGGGTCATTAGGCCAGAACTAGTGTGGTAACATGTTAGTACTTCCTTATATGGTAAGATACATTTGTGTGATGCACACATGAGTGGTAGTATTACTGAACCATACAAATAGCTACACCTAACGAAAGGGGAAACCAGTTAGTTATCCTTGGTGATCACATAAGGTCACATGACCAAAGTGTTTGTACACTACTGTCACATGATCTGATGTCACCTGACCTGATAGGAACTTGACCCTGGACATCAGGTATAAGGCTTCCATCATCCCTGGAACACTCTTTGTCAACGGATCCAAGATGGCCGCAGCCTTCAGTAGGATGGGCGGAGCTTGGGAGGAGCTAGTGGTAGGCTGAGTGGTGCATGTGTGCTCTAGGTAAGGCCAGGGTGGTGGGTACACATGTGCTGACCTCATTGGGAGCATAGTTGAGGAGGAGGGAGATGACATCAAGAAGGAATGCAGGGTTGAGGACATAGAAGTACTTTGGACTCATGGGGCATCCCTGGGTGAAGGGAGAGGGAGAAGAGGAGAGAGGGAGAGAGAGAGAGAAATAGAGAGAGAGATAGAGGGGAGGAGAGAGGGGGAGAGAGAGAGAGAGAGAGAGAGAGAGAGAGAGAGAGAGAGAGAGAGAGAGAGAGAGAGAGAGAGGAGAGAGAGAGGAGAGAGAGAGAGAGAGAGAGAGAGAGAGGAGAGAGAGAGAGGAGAGAGAGAGAGAGAGAGAGAGAGAGAGAGAGAGAGAGAGAGAGAGAGAGAGAGAGAGAGAGAGAGAGAGAGAGAGAGAGAGAGAGAGAACAGGTAGCAAGTGGAGAGAGGAAAAGTGGAGATATGGTTGAAGGTTGGCTACCCCATGATTACCATGACAACGTACCTTGATACTCCCAAAGTGGACCTCCACCACCTCCTCCAGTGCCTTCATGACATCACCATGGGGCTGTCCCTTCTTGTGTGCCAGGAGGGCAGTGAGGAAGAGGAGGTTGGCCTGCTTCCCAATGGAGGCCTGCACCTCCCTCAGGAAGTCCAGCTGTTGCTCCACCTCCCCCAGCTGCCCCTCCAGTATCTGACAGTGGATGATGCCTGCCAGGGCTGGGACACTGGTCTCGTCCAGGTTGAAGGCCTTCTTGTACGTCTGAAGGGCAGCTGAGTGTGTGTGTGTGTGTGTGTGTGTGTGTGTGTGTGTGTATTGTAAATATGGATATAGTAGTACCAATCTAAATAATGCCCACTCTCATTCATATACCTCTGTTATATAAGTAGGGTTAAATGGAGCAAGGGAAATAGCCCTCTCCACAAACATGGTGGTCTGTTGAAGGACAAGACCATTGCCTCCAGCCTATGGGAGGAGGGAGAGAGGGAAGGGAGGAGAGATAAGAGAGGGAGGGAGGAGGTTCTAAACATGTCCTCCATATGCACAAAGGACCCACCAATCTGGCATAGGGCAGACACATCTCATAATAAAGGGCGTGGTTCTTGGGCTCAAAGCGGTCGATGAGGAGGAGCAGGTGGGCAAGCCTGTTGGCAGCCTCATCCCTGGACCCCTCCTTGGCCAGCAGCTCCAGGATGAGGAGGGAGGTGGCCTCCACACCTCCCTGCTCCTGCTGCAGGGTGAGGCAGCGCTGGGAGGTCTCCACTGCCTGCTCCCAGTCCTGGAGGGCCAACTGGACCTTCATCTTGTCCAGCAGGGCGGGCACAGAGCCAGGGTGGGAGGCCACAGCTTGGTTGAGGAGGTCCAGGGCGTGGCTGAAGTTGTGACGTGAGAGGTAGTACCTGGCCTGTGGGGGGAGGGGCCAGGGGTGTGGTCAACGATGACAGGGGATAGGCATCATGATATGTAGTGTAAGAATAATGTGGTGTGTGAGGAGTGTGTGTGTGGGGGGGGAGGTATATATGAGGGGTAAACTGCACACAAAACACATACGCACACACACACACGCCTTGCCCAACATGGCATCCAATGGTTTGGGTTGTTCAGTTCTGTTAGGTGGAAGAGAAGCTCCATAACATAGCATAAGCCACACCCCCTCCCCACCCACTCACCCTGCCAACACTTCATCAAAGTACTTCACTGATTTCTTGACAAATGCATCTCTGTTGCAAGTCAGGTCTATCCAACCTTGGAGGGTAAGCCCCTGTAATGATGAGATTAATCACACTACATGGATGATGGGGAGCAGGTAACCAGACCTCTTTGGAGGAAGGAGACATCTTGAGCATACGACTGACATACTCTCTGGCTTTGTCGTGTTTCCCTGTCAGCCATAAGAACATCCCTGCATAGCAGAGGGACTGGGGAGGAGGGAGGGGAAGAGGTAAAGAGGGAGGGGAGAGGAGAGATGGGAGGGGAGATCATAGGCGGCCCCAGGGGGGGGCCCAGGGGGCCATGGCCCCCCCCCTCCCCTGGTTATGGCGCCCCCTCAACCCCTGTAAGTAATTTTTACTGTAGCGTTGCAATGTGATTACTACATGTAACTATGTGTAAAATAACTACAAACACTCATCTGAGCGTACAAATAGCGATTAACAAACGACTAAGATTGCAAAATTGATAATGCCCCTCCCCCTCTGGCGCCCTTCGTGACGTTGGCCCCTCCCCTTTTGGCGCCCTTCGTGGCGTTGGCCCCTCCCTTCCGTAAGCGCTGGGGCCGCCTATGGAGATGGGTGGAAAGGGGAGGGAGAGGAGAGACAAAGACAAACATACATGATGGCTGACCATCATCTCCAGCCATCTCACCTTCTCTCCACAGGTAGTCCTTTCTGATCGAATTTTGCCTTCAAGCTGTTGGATTGCTTCGCGATCTGCATCACCATGGTGATGGTGGTGGGCGTGGTGAGGTGTAGTACTGAAGCTCACCTACTGTCTTGCACTTTCTGTGGGCGTGGATCATTAACATGGAGGAACACAGGACCATGTCTCTGTTGTCTGCAATGTTCTCTAACTCTCTGATCCCTTCTGACGTGCGGTCTGTACGTGGACGGGACGGAGTTCGATCACCGTATTAGTGGGGTTGGCCCTGTCATTACCTTCCATTACGATGCCGTACGCCTTCCAGAACAGCAGTGCAGGGTCAGAGCCGTAGGTCTTAAGGAGCTCCATGACAACCGTCTGCACGTGGCGGTAGTACCCTCCCCGTGCGTAGTACAGAACCGAAGCCTACGTACGGGATAAATAGACTTCCGTTTAATTTCAAAGCCTATTAGCGCTAGCCGTATTGATGTTACAACCGAAACATTTGCTTTAGGTTCATAACTTTGTTGGATTCGGCCATTTCGTCAAATAATTACCATAGTAACGCTGTTAACGCATGCGCACTATTTACTGTTTAGAATATGAGGTACCATTGCCATCAACAAAGTATTTGTTTCTTCACGCAGAGTGCAAACCGGAAGGTGACGACCACGCCCATCTATCGGCATGCACGTACGAACTGGTGCACGTATGTAATCTCTCATTGTATAGTCATAATAAGTGGCTTAAGCTGCAACCTTCATGTCCAAGCCAGATGTATATGTATAATAATTGATTGATGAAGTGCACAATCAAATACATATCAGTCTTGCAACTAGATTACATACACACAGTAATATCATTAACTTTGTAAACTATACTTAATATACTCCTCTGCTACCCCCCCTTGTTTTGTTGCTATCTTCCTCGCCAATGCTGGGTTATTGCCTCCACCAGGCCTGTGTACAGCTTGACACAACATCCTCCAAGGTGGCTGACCAAACCTTTCGGTATCATGGTGGTATCCAATTTTGCAGGTTTAATCCTCAGGGCTGTTCCCAGGGACTTCCATCTTGCTGCTATTATCCTGCACTGCATCCAGTACATCTGGAAGGTCATCCTCACCTGGGCCAAGGGGTGTGGTTTGTAAGACACAACACTGCATGATGTGCTCAACATACCAAGAGGGTCATCAGACACACTTGAGAAATCATCACCTGTACTTGGTACTGTATTACTTCCAACCCCATGTCCTCCTGTTCCTCTACTATGTCCATCCGAAAATAATCTCTCTATTCCTCTATCCAAACAACGTTATCTTAACAGAAATAGTTACTGCAAGAAATTTACTTGTAATTGTCTGAAATTGTGATCCCAACCCTTCACTGATGCACTTATGGAACAGATGAATATGCTCAACACATACATTGCACCAGTTATGGACAACATAAGTATCACCCACCACTGATATAAAACTCAATGTTGTAAGTGGATAATTACACTTTGATTACACATTTAAAAAAAGACCATTCAACAGATACTAGCTGTGTTGAGGCTGCTACTTTATATTGCACTTTGCTGGATTTGGCCATTTTGTTCATAGCAACACTCTACCCCTTAGTACCGATGCACATCACTGGCATGTTTGACTGTTACAAGTCCAATTGCCATAATAACCAACGTGCATGTTTCTCTGTGCCCGCAAAGACTGTAGGTGATGGCACACCCATTTTGGTATTATATACATATCAGTTCTGCAACAAAAGGTACATTACACATGTCATTAACTTTTAACTATAAAGTACTTAAGGCACACTATGGTTCTCAGCTATCTTCCCCGCCAATGCTGGGTTATTGCCTCCAACACGTTTGTGTACTACTTGGCACAACATCCTCCAAGATGGCTGACTAAATTTTTTGGTATCATAACGTTGTTGCAACCAAGCAAGAAGAACATCTTTGAGACATCCATATGGTTCTTTATTGTGTGTTTTAGAAGTAACCGCCAACTCTGCAGGTTTAATCCTCAGGGCTGTTCCAAGGAACTCCCATCTTGCTGCTATATCCAGCACTGCCTCCAGTACATCTGCAAGGTCATCCTCACCTGGGCCAAGGGGTGTGGTTTGTAAGATACAACACTACATGATGTGCTCAACATACCAAGAGGGTCTTCGGACACACTTGAGAAATCATCACCTTCACTTGGTACTGTATTACCTCCCACCCCATATCCTCCAGTTCCTTCACTCTGTCTTCTACCATCTGCAGTTTTTTATGCATCAAAAATGCACGTTCAGTGTTCAGTGCTTGTATACAAAAATAAAGGTTACTGTTTCAAAAATTGTATACTCTGGGCAGTATTTTTAGAAGCATTCTCATGACATCAGAAATTATGTGAGATCTTGAATATCAAACGTAAAGTAAATGAGAAAGCAGGGAACTGAAGGCAAAGGTGATGGAAAAAGAAGCGAAACAAGGCTTTTGCGATAGGGAAAACCTATGCAAACTAAAAGAAGGTTTATGTCTCATTTGACTTTCCCAACAACTTGTTCCCTTCTTTGCAAATTTAACGAGTACCTACTCACATATACCTATATTGCGTACGCTAATAGCCATAAGAGAATGGCTCCCCCTCACATGAGACCCTAGTTCACCACATGCTCCTTTAGCATATTGTCCCAACCTGTTCAACTGATGATGTATTAGAATTTGTGAAAACCTGCACCCTTCTTATATGGCTAACATACAAAATAGGGAATACAATGTACATTTTAACTCACCATCTTCAAGTGTGCTGGCAGTGATTGAAGTGCTGTACTCCCCATGATCCACTGTCTTGGCCCTTACACGTATGGTGTACTCAGTGTGTGGTCTTAGACCAGTCAGCTCAGTACTGGTAGTATTTCCAGCAATATCATGAAGGCATTCACTTTCACCATGTGGAGTGTAGCTGACTCTGATGATACCATTTACATCATGTGGTGGCTGCCAAGATATGGTCATGGATGTAGCCTTGATATTGTCAGCCTTCAGTCCAATTAGAGGAGAAGGAACTGGTGTGGGATAAAACTATTGCACAGTGGTCTACAATAAACGAGAGACTAGGAAGTAGATATTGTGAAGGGGCAGGGGTTCAAATAGTGGTAATGTACATGTAGTCCTCACCAGCTAGGAGGATGGGGTGCACTGCAAGAAGCTCCCCCATCAGGGTCTGACATTTAACTTATTTTAATGTTGCCATGACGACCCGCTGTTCTTATTTCCACATGCCTTGATAACCATCCCAGCCTGCCTTATAGGGCAGATGAACGCAGTGCATTTAAGGTGATGTTCTAGATTAATTATGATTTTAAATGGCACGCGTACAAACAGTTGAAATGAATACAATGGTATCTCAGGACTCCCCACGCTACCCCCTCCTTTTCTATCGCCACTGGGAAGCATAAACATTATCACAATGAAGTATCACATGCATGATGATCACACACAAATTACTTCTTATTCATCTTTGAAAGCAACCATATTGACTCACCATCGTCAAGTGTGCTGGCAATGATTGGAGTGCAGTACTCTCCATAATCCACTGTCTTGGCCCTCACACGTATGGTGTACTCAGTGTGTGGTCTGAGACCAGTCAGCTCAGTACTGGTAGTATCTCCAACAACATCATGAAGGCATTCACTTTCACCATGCGGAATGTAGCTGACTTCATAACCTCTGATGATACCATTTACATCATGTGGTGGTTGCCAAGATACAGTCGTGGTTGTAGCTGTGATATTATCAGCCTTCACTCCAATTGGAGGAGAAGGAACTACATGGTGTGGGATTAAACTATTACACACTGGTCTACAATAAACTAGAATCAAGATAAACACATAGGAAGTAGATATTGGGAAGGGGGGTTGGGGGATGGGGGTAGTGGTTCAAATAGTGATAATTCATCAGCTAGGAGGATGGGGATGCACTGCAAGAAGCTCCCCCATCTGGGTCTGATATTGAGCTCTTTATAAATGCTGCCATGATGACATGTTCTTATTTTCACATGCACTGATAACCATCCCAGCCTGCCTTACAGTCAGGCATGCGGCAGATGAATGCAGTGCACTTATTAAGGTGATGTTCTAATGTATTATAATTTTAAATGGCACGCTTACAAACAACTGAAATGAATACAATAGTATATCAGGACTCCCCATGCTACCCCCTCCTTTTCTATCGCCACTGGGAATAGGGTCATCTACCGATAAGCTTTGTCCATACCGCTTACCGTTATCCAATACCGTTAAGCAACCGGTAAGACACTTTCTTATTCATTACCGTTCAGTAAGAGATAATTTCTTACTGAATATTATCGGTAACAGTCAGCTTTCTTATTGCGTACTCACTATTCACGATAGTGGTCAAAATTAACCGAATTAGTGCTATGAATAATTTACTTGGAGAGGAAAGGACAGCCAGAGTACAAGATTAAATGACCATAGATATTATACGGAACGTCTTGCAGGCTATGAAGGAATGGTCGCTGCGTTTGAGAAGGTTTGGCAAGAAAATTATGACAAGAAGTCAGCAGAGGAACTAATAAGGAAGGCAGCAATTAAATTAGACCAGTGTTGCCGCGGCCAGCCTTGGCCGTCCGGCAGCCGCCAAAATTTGCCAAATTTTGTGCTGACCGCCATCGGCCGCGGGCCGTCAATGTGCCTGGCCGTCTGAGCCGTCAGAGTACGGTGACCGTCAGAATTTTACGGCTGACCGTAAAAAATATTATCCGGTCACTGACGGTCAATTAGCTACTGCAACCCATGACGTAAAAGATAGCTGTACCGAATTCTAAAAAGCTGAAATTGGATAAACCACCAGATAGCTGTGTGAAAAGTGCATACCATCAATCCGATCCGCAAAAGTGTCTTAAAAGTTTCTTAACACAAAGTTGTGGAAACACTTCAAGTTGGCTCGGGCAGCCCAGTTCAACGAATGGAGTTTGTGCGCTCTCTGTGAACAAGAGAAAAAGAATTACATGGATATCCAGAGTTGATGGTTCTACTTCAAAGATGAGGAAGATGAACGCAAGTTGTATGTAT
Source organism: Eunapius fragilis (assembly GCA_963681505.1). Classification (NCBI taxonomy): domain Eukaryota; kingdom Metazoa; phylum Porifera; class Demospongiae; order Spongillida; family Spongillidae; genus Eunapius; species Eunapius fragilis. Next base: position 16,801,597 of record OY811972.1, on the reverse strand, counting down.
GCCTGGGGACCAGACAATACATTCCCAGACTACATGTAAGGCTGCTTCGTATCGTTCCTCCACTTTTTACTCCAGAGATCTGAAGGAATGCATGCCTAACGGCAGAATCCACCAGTTGGCGATAGCAACGATGGCACTAAAGTATTTGGCTGTTCCAGCATCAAGTGCACCTTCTGAACTAGTTTTTTTTTTCACAATTGATGCTAATCCTTGACAGAAAGAGGTGGAGAATTGATGCAGACAGAAAGGATTTTACGCTGAAACAAGAACCTTAACTTCAGTGCCTAGTTTCCATCTCGCCTCCTTAATTCTCATATATATATATTTATTTATCCGTTAAAAATCTATTGCATCTCCGAGTCAAGGAATTAGTATAAAGCCGCATCGATATTTATACACATACCGATGTGCAAATTGCAACCAGCATGCAGTGCATGCATGCGGAGTTATATACGGTGCCAATACAGTAATACACGCATGCAAGTTTGACTTTGACCGACTAAGACCGTCTGCCGTGACCGCTAAGTATGAACTGGCGGTTTTTGACGGTCCAAAACTGACCGTGACCGTGCCGGATAAGTTTCAAACGGCCTGCCCGTGATCGTGACCGTATGGACTGGTCACGGCTATCTCTAGCCGTCGACCGTGACCGCCAGAGTCTATTCCGGTCAACTGGCCGTCCGTGACTTCCTCCAATCGGTCAACCGCGGCAACACTGAATTAGACCCGCGACCCCACCAGCGGTACAACCTTCTGGATCACGATACTATAAATGCATGACAACAGTACAGAAAATATCATAGACGTGGACACAGAAAGCAGGTTGGAAAATGTAGCAGTAGATGTGCATGTTAGAAAAGATGGGAGTGACTCAATGACTCATAGTCTTTGGACACGCCCTCTTCCTTAGCGGTAATCATTACTGGAAAGCTTATCAGTACGTTTTTTTAATCGATATTGTAGAGAAATGATCAACAGGAGGTGTTTACATATATTAGAAGAGATGGATTGGAAACGGGGCCAATCAACACCTATTAACACGTACATCCCTCGACATGGTAGAAAGTCTGGATACGAGGCTTTCTTAGTGGCACTATACAGCAGATGGCAGCACTAATGTCCAGTTTGGAGAGCCATTCTGATTGTGATTGTCTGCGAAATAGAGGTATTGCACGGCTGACGTCACGACGACTGTCATGTGACAATTTTCCCTAGCTATTGGGGGCAAGTGTGTATTGCGCGTCAATGGATGGAGCGTGTTTCCAATTATATTCAAAGCCTGTCTGCCGATCCAGATATGAATCGAAGGTGATGTTAGCGGGTCTAAAAATCGACCCTTACTCGATCGATGCATCAGACTGGTCCGAGAGCCCAGACTCTGCACCGAATGTTCGCTGGAGTGACATGATGTTGTACATGACTTCAACACCCAGCCCATACACCAAAGAGGAAATAAAGGTTTGCCACAATAAAAACAAACTCTTCTTCATGTACAGTATTCGTATTTAGGCATGGAAAGGAATGCTAGCTAGATGGAAATAGCTTTCTTCAAGCTGGATGGATTCATGGCTTGAAGCTTCATGTGTTTGGTTCTCCAGATCATGTCAGGTTCTTAGTGATGGGTAATGTAAGTACAAACGTTTCATACGGAACAAGCATATTACATGTGCGTGCATTGACTTGTAGGTCAAACATTCACAGAGAATGTCTGCTGCCTCTCTCAACCCTTGGGTGATTTTTGATGCTGAAGGTGAGGTACTGTGCGCTCACTGCACCTGCATGGCAGGGTAAGTTTTAACTTATATTAACTCCTACCTAACGATTGGTGAAGCTTGTAGCCATATAGCCGCTGTGCTTTCCACACTAGTCAATGCTACTGAGGTGCGCAACAAATCAGGAGCAGATGCTTGCACATCTAGGGCATGCATTTGGCTACCACCTGCATGCAATGTAAGTGAAGCAATTGTTTTAAAACAGCTAACTTAACGTGTGTTATAATGTCAAGTTAGGTCATGCCATCATCAGTGAAAGATTTATTCGCCCTGCTAATAGTAGGAAGAGATTCTCTCCAATTGATGAAGCACAGCAATTGCCAATACATATACCATGTGCAAAATTGATCTTCCAACAGAAAATGAGATGGTCATTTTCTACAATGAACTGAGCAAGGCAAATATCAAACCGGCCATTCTGAAGATAACACATCCTTATTCTGAAGAGTTCATTCCTAAGTCCTGTCTGCCAACATTTCCAAAACCTCTTACAGATTTATACAATCCTGAATGTCTGCAAAAAGAGTATCCTGAACTTTTGAGTGAATGTGAACAAGTGTTTTCAACAATAACCGTTAGTTAGCATATTAACAGCTCAAAGATATACTTTTAAAAAATTACTTTCTTTATTTCAGATGACTATTGATGAAGCTGAACAACTACAACAAGCAACAAAAGGACAATCCAACAACAAGATTTGGCTGCAGCATAGGGCTGGGCGCATTACAGCCTCCAAGTTCAAGGATGTAGTCGTAACCAATACCAACATGCCATCACAGGTTTTGATCAAGAGCATATGCTACCCAGAGGCCTTTAGCTTTAGTACTGAAGCTACTGAGTAAGCACATGCATGTATTGCAAGTGTTATTATTTTAAATAAATGTTATTATTTTATATAGATACACCTACAGGTGGGGTAAACATCATGAAAAGGATGCTGTCGAATTGTACCAAAGAATTGCAGGTACTAGACACAAAGAACTGTCCGTTAACAATTGTGGATTTTATGTTGATGTGGAAAGGCCATATCTAGGGGCATCAGCTGATGCCATTCTTATTTGCAAATGCTGTGGACGTGGTGTCTTAGAGGTAAAATGCCCTTATTCCTCCAAATATGGTATTCCAGAGGTAATACCCTTTGATTGCTTCATAAAAAAACACTGTTACGCGCTTCATATTCAAGTAACTGTTCTAGGACAGTGGGCAGTGGGGGCTTCCTGTGCAGTTCACCAAGAAACACAGTGAATGCATGTGTACTACTATGTACTCATGAATACTGCTGACCTTTACTCTCCCTCTTTGCTGCAACCGTATGAAGCGACTATGGCAGCTTGCGATTTGTGCTGTAGACGTACTATTATAGCCCATGTTTAATGACGGTACCCAATCCGGGTTACATCGGTCATTAAGCTCAGAAGGCTTCCCTGGCGAAGTCAAATTAAAACAGCATATGTATACACGGACCTCCTTGATTATTATAAAGCTTGTATACTTCGTATGAAATGAAGTGAACACATGTGAGCGTGTTTAGAAGGCACCCAATCCTTCCGATTGATTTTCGTGAGCCATGCTGTTCTTCGAGAAGTTGAAAGCTCTTGATTTGCTTTGTCGTGGCAAACATTAACGGATGGTATGGAGAAGAACGCTATTTGTTTGTTACTCCCGGAACGCTTCGTGCAGCCTACAACGCAGCAGGTTTTACCCATTTCTACATAGAACCACCATACAAGTTGCCCCCAGCGTGGGCGTATCTCATGACTTAACGTGAGATCACAAGATCCGTGCAACATCTCTATGGCATACATATAGTGTCTTGACTGACGAAAACGTCACAATCAGAAGTTTGAAAAGCTATGCTGCCGTTTATATCTGAGTTACTGTGACGGATCGTAAGGACCGTATGAAGAGCTAGTGCACAAGCGGAGCGCAATCGCCGAAGTTAACAGTAATACAAGTATAATAAAGCTGTATAGCACAAGAACATGAAGACACACAAAATACAAATGCGCAGCTTTAAATACACATACATAAAGATGTATTGTTCAATCTGCACAACGCCTGAAAATAAAGCTACTCTTTAGATGCACCACCACGCTGGACGGACAGTACTCACAGTTTGAATGCCACTCATTTAATTACCACCCTTGGCTTCCCAGGTCAACCTGCCCACCTGGCACGCCTCCTTCAGATACGGGTACCCTGTTCTTCACAGTTAATAGTATAATTACATAGTCCACTTACCTCGCTTGAGTACTAAGCCTCAATGAGAAAGTAATAGGCGATGGCTATGCAAAAACAATGCTCTTTCTGAATTAAAGGATAGTATTGGACTAACACTCAAAACACGCTTAAAAGGGTACAGCGCCAAACCGTTTCAAATATCGTTTCGCTTGTATTTCAACGCTAGCACTGAACGAGAAGAACGATTCTGTTAGCTCAAAACTAGTCAAAGACACACAAAAATGCCTTACTTGTAGCCCAGAACTTTTCAATAACTCGTTTGAATATCAGAGGTACAGGCAGTGAGGGGGGTACTACAAGCAGGGTTGCCGAAAGTCAGGCCGGGTCCGGTCTGAAAGGCCCGGCCTGCCAGGTCGGATAAATTGATGTTATAAAACAATTTATTAAAATTCATGGCTAACCACAAAACATTATGATATTATTAAACAATTTATTAAAAATTCATAGTTAACCACAAACGTAATTACCTCGCCAGCCGCCACGTTTAAAATTCATAGCTAAATTAACTCCCACATGCGTGCCTAAGAATGACTATGAATTGTGATTCAGGTTTCTGCTGCTCATCAACTCCCCTTGAGCTTCCCGCCAACACAGACATTTGGATTTATAATCCAGATGAACTCATAAGGTTCCCACAACGGCGAAAACAAAACAGTACGTCTACCTCCACTGTGTGGTCGCATTTCAAGGTGCACAGGCTCCATGCCTCAAGAAAGAAATAAGCTGTGTTTTCAGACAAAGCATGGTGTGACTACTGCCACAAGCCATTTTTAGAGAGCACTCTTCTGAGGCACCTGCAACATTTTCATAAACAGCAGCTGCCCAATTCATGTGATCAAAGTTTCAGCAAGGAGAAACAACAAACAACTCACAAAGTGAAAAAGGCTCAACTAGAGCAGTATTTTTCTTCTAAAGTTCCCCCTTTTAACAAAGGGTGAACACGAGAACACCGTCAAATTGCTAGCACTTGCATGGTGCGATAATCTTCTTCCATCGCTTCTCGTTGACAGCTTATTATTCAACAAATTCATTGCTTGCATTTCAAGAGGTTCATTTCAGATGCCTGGTAAAACAAAGATGACTGAAATGGTCGTTGAGCTGTATGCAGCAATGATGGTTAAGTTAAAGGCTATACTACAGCAGTCCACGTCAGTTTCTCTTACAACAGATGCAGCAAAGATGCCGACAGGAGATTCCTACGTTGCAGTCACAGGTCACTGGATAAGTTCAGATTGGGAACTTTTGTCAGCAGTATTAGGTGTAAGCATTAGCAATGTATCTCACACTGCACAGGAGATTGTATCGGTGTTGAATGAGGTGGGAGCAATATACACACTAGATGATAGGTTGGATGCTATAGCCACAGATAATGGTGCTAACCTTGTGGCAGCTGTGGAAGAGCTGATGGTGAATGGAATTTTGCGAAGAGCATGTACAGTGTGCATGTCACACTCTACACTTATAAATAAAGAACCACATTGACCCACCTAAACCGAAGAACGCACCTGCACCCATCAACCCTACCGGCAAATTGATAGCTACCTTCAGAAAACTAGTAAATAAAATACATGCATCCCCTTTATTAACTGAAAATCTACGTACTGCGCAGTCAGGTGGACCAGCTGCTGAAGTCATACCGGAGGATGATGCAAATGAAGGCAGTAGCCAAGAAGGTGCTGATGATGCATCAACCAACCATCACAATGGTCATGGATCACCACGTCGCCACACACTAAAGCTTATTCAAGATGTAGTGACAAAGTGGAACTCAACATATTATATGCTTTCACGATGTGTGCAGCTTAAGCTACCTCTGTGCAAGGTAATGAATGAGCTTGGTTTGGAAGGGCCTTCAGATAATGACTGGGTACCTGGAGAGCTGCTATGTCACTTCATGAAGCCATTCCAAACTGTGATGGATTACATTCAAGGGGAAAAGTACCCCACCCTTGGTAGCCTATCCCGGAAAGTTACTCAACTACTTCTGTATTTGAGCAGGCCAAAACCACATCAATCCTGGGGCTTAAATAAGGATTGGGCTGATCTTCCCATAGCAGTCAACCTGTATGTGAGACTTTCTTCTCAATGATCTCACAAAGCGATGGGACATGGGCAATGTACTTCTGGGGATGGCAGCATTTGTTGACCAAAGGCACAAGAGCCTAGAGTGGTTGAAACGTCACCAGCAACACACCATCCAAAAACAACTGCTAGAGGAGATGTTTGCTGTGTCTGGGTTACAAATGACAGAGATCGCACCTGGTAATGAAGATGATGCTCAAATTGTTAAGCGGCAGCGCTTTGATGACTGCGATTTTCTGGATGAAGATGAACCGGATGAGCAAGACACTTCAGAAGCAGCTGCAGGTGCCCTTCAGAGAGCGGCAGTTCAGGGGGAGTATGATGCATGGCTGCTTGTTCCTGAGGCCCGAGTCATAGATGCAAATTCCCCTATTGACCCTCTAGCTGGTAGAAAAAGCATGATGGGCAATTCCCCACAATTACAAAGCTTGCCAGGAAGTATTTAGCTATTCCTGCTTCTTCAGCTACATGTACATTCGAATGGGTGTTTTTGCGAGCTAAGCTGATTCAACAGCGCCAAAGATGGAACCTTCTCCCTCAACGTTTGGAGGCATGTGTCATGCTGAAGCACAATGCATGGTTAATTACAAGTATATAGATAGCAAGCACGCTGTTTGCATCACTGCATGCTATGTATCTCAGACTCAGTTTCTGTATCTGTAATTTGTAATTTGTAACCATTACCAGCTGATTGTAATAACTGTATTACTATATATAGCTATAGACATTACAAAATGAATTAATAATTTATTGCAATAACTGGGTGAATCCCGGCCTGCAGGCCTGTCAGGTCACGGTCCGGCCTGCCAGGCCAAGCTAAATGTCCGGACTGGCCTTCGGTAACCCGGGCTACAAGATTCCGTTTTCGCATGTCAACGTGCACCACTTACATGATGTTGGTGGAAGTTTACCGATGTTTATAAAAGAACAGTGAGCACACAGAAGAGACAAACCTCTTAGGCTCTAGTAAAGCTCTTTCACTCAGAGGTGTTAATAACCATTTCAAGGAGTGCCTATGTACAACTATGCGCTCACGTGACTTCGTTACCAATCCCTCTCCTCTAATATCTAATGCTTACTGCCAATAAGACTGTGAAGCATAAACATTACCACAATTAAGTATTACACAATCACATGCATGATGATCACACACAAATTACTTCTTTTTCATTATTGAAAGCAACCATATTAACTCACCATCTTCATGTGTTCTGGCAGTTATTGGAATGCTGTACTCCCCATAATCCACTGCTGCCTTGGCCCTCACACGTATGGTGCACTCAGTGTGTGGTCTTAGACCAGTCAGCTCAGTACTGGTAGTATTTCCTGCAATATCTTGAAGGCGTTCACTTTTACCATGTTGAGTGTAGCTGACTTGGTAGGCTTTGATAATAGCTTTGGGATCATCGATCCGATCCCATGATAAAGATATAAATGTGGTTTTGATATCACTAGCTTGGAGTCCAATGGGACCTGAATGGAGTGGATAGAAATGACGTATATAAGAGTTAAAGGCCACTATTAAATTAAGCCTTTTTTGGTGGCATGAATGATGATAGTAGCTGTGATATTCTAAGTCCAATTTATCTCTTAACATGCTAGCAAATACTTACTTAATGTTTAATCTCCCGCAATCCTTATTTAAGGATGGCCATCCTTAAATAAGGATGATGACCACTTTCTTAAAGAATGATGTAAACTTGGTGCTTTGTTTTATATTAGTGATTCACTAGATTCAACATCATGCAGATCAGCAATACTGCCGCATTTAAAACAGGTTTGGCTTGCTCAAAAACTGGTATTACAGTGTAAATACGGCGAAACCGCCATTTGCCGCTGGCGATATAGTAGTGAGCAAATTAACTCAGAGTTACGTATGGCAAGGAAGGACAGGTTTCTGGTAGCTCTAGGAGTAGAATGTACACTGTCAGATGGATCTGTGGAATAATATCTACGGCCTCAACAATCTAAGCTCACTTACCGGCCAGCCAGTACTTCCAAAGATCGAAGCGATTGCATACACTCGAAAGCGTCAAGCTAAGCAACCCTGCTTAGATGCCGAGGGGAGCCACAGAAAGCGATGGATGTAGTTCCTCGGTACGGATGGATGACATACATGTAGGCCCAAGTGACCAAAGCGGCAGCACTGTATGATTTGTCAATTGACAGTTACAGCGACAGCAACAGTAGGCTTAGGCAATGGCGTGGTCTCCTCTCGAGTCTGATTAATTGGGGCTAAGCTCCACTAAGCTTGAACACATATCGTATGCCAATTGACAACGCTTCCTAGATTTCCCATACCCCCCCAACACACCATTCTACATGGTATTGTACTCAATGATAGGACTAGAAAGCACACTGTTCGATGGGGTGGCGGCAGAACAACTACATGCAGTGCACGTGGTTTCAGTTAGGCTAAGGTACATCCTTGAGCAGAAGGGAGCATCTACATCAGTACACATCATTATACAAATGCTTGATATTATTAATTTTGAAGTGGTTATGGTGTAAATAAGCATAACTTATTAACCACAAGTTATTTCTTCGCCAAATCTGGCTGTGAGTATAGCTGGATCAACTGGCTATCAGAGAAAATCAAGAGTTTTAAAATCATTATGGTTTTTATGGTCAATAATCTCTACTGTTGTGATCCTTATTTAAGGATGGTGTCAATCCTTAAATAAGGATGCGCCACTTCCTCCATGTTTTACCACATGGTCATTGATCATATTGACATCATTTAACGTTTGTTATGGAGGCTAATCAGTATACAATTGACCAATACCATTTGTTTTATCTTACTTACTTGGTTAGCAAAAATATGCAATGTAAAAGATGATCCTTATTTAAGGATAATGACATCCTTAAATAAGGATTTTTTCCCTGGAGATTAAACATTAATGTGAATGAAAGCCAATAGCACTGAAAGCCAATAGCACTTCGTATATTCGTTGAGATGTGATCTTATAATAAAATGTGGCACATACCTTGTTTTTTCCATAAATAATATTCATTATTTATTTTTCCAGTAATTTTGTTTTCCTTTTCACACTCATAGCAGTTTTGAGGTGGTGGATGCCATTTAGCCACGTGATCATGCTCATCTTGATGGTTAGGACATTCAATAGCATCATAATACTTCATATCACCAAAATTGAGACGTTTCACTACTGCGGCAATAGAATCATAAACCATATCCTTGATAATGTATGGAAAAGTATTGCATGTCAGGATATATATTCTGAAGTGAGAGAACATGTCCACTAAGGTGACTGTACTTTGCACATCATAGACAAAGGCAACACAGTTACGATAACAGCAGCTGGGTGTTTTGCTACTCATGCTTAGTTTCCAGCTTTCCGACTGAAGTAGATGGGCCACAAGTGAACAGAACAATCCACCTGGTGCACAACCTCCAAAGCAAATACACAATGGAGGAATGTCATCATTACTGTCATGACTTCTTGCTTTTGCAATAGGATTTTCTGTACTGCGTAATAGTACTGGCATCAAGTAATATTTGGTATCACTTTGAAATATTTGAGATATTATGTTTAACTTAGTAAAAAGTTTAAAAAGTGACTCTGTATTTAATATGTACTTTTCATCATCGTATTGAGGTAAGATGCGTTTCAGAATCTTGTCAGAGATATAAGCATGTGTTATAAATTTTGATAAAGCTCCAGATACACAGCTCATGCCATTCACTAGCTTGTAATGTTGCTGCACAATTTGTGTGACCTCATTAAGAAGACTTTGTGGATCACAAAACACTATATCTTCAAGTATATCTTTGTAGTAGAGAAATATGTTGTTTTCCACAAGGTGTTTCAATGCTTCCTCAAAGCGATTATCCATCCCCTTGAAGTATGGAAACTTACTGGCCTCTACTTTGCAGCTAGTAAGATCCAGGATACCTTTGGGTTTTGAACCTTGACTTGCATTCTTTAGTGCCAGTTCAAGTCCAAACCAAGCAATTGGGGTGAGTTGATAAGTAAGTTTATTAGCTGCTTGCAATATTTCCTTTCTAATATCACTCAGTGTTTTCTTTATATTGATGCAACATGAAAGACAGTTTAAACGTAAAATTGGCTCATGATGAAAATAAGTAACATCTGACTGGAAATGAATGAAGATTTTCTTTAGTGCTTCAATATCTAATAATTGTGGTTTAACATCCTCATGTGTTCCAATCACAAGGATTGTTGGACACGTACCTTGACGAACTTTTAAAACTTTGAGAGAATGTTCTAGGATCTCTTTATGCGTTAAATATGATACATATTTTTCTCCAAGAGAACCTTCAGAACCATAATATTCAACTGTTGGCTTTTGGTCCAACCCCTCAGACAACTTGAACACAAATATGACAACAGATGTATTGTGTATGAATAGTGGAAGTAGATCATGGAACTCAGGCTGGCCACCACTGTCTATGAAGTGGATCCAAGTACCAGTTGGTATCGTTGTCCCACCTTTATAGGGAATACCATTGAATAAGATGACACACACACAATGAAATGAAAATAATTTTACTTTGAAGTTGTATCACATTATACAATAGTGTGCTATTAAGGATAATAACATCTAGAGAACTATATAATAGACCTGGATTAAGGCCAAATTTGGCGTCTGCCAAAACGCAAAGGTCGGGCTACGTAAGCCAATGGTTCCCCTTCAGACCTACATTAATTTCACCTTCAACACAGGATTGAATCTTGTTGGGGCCAAGACTCTCAACCACCCCAGCCAAACTAATACCTATAGGGTTTGTTGACCAACCAATTCCAAATATTTGTATGCATGGTATTTCATTTTGCCTGAATTTATTGTTTAGCTGCTCCACTTAACAAAGCAACATGTAATTATATAGCTATATAGAATAATTAACATTTAATTAAGTTAGCTGGTGAGAAATGGATAACACAAACACACAAACTGAATAAACGGTGATTACATACTCAGTTGCAAGTCTTAATCATTGGCCATTAAATTCTTAGTAGGCACCCCTTTATTAAGGGCTGAATATCAGGTTTCAAAACCACAGCACCTGTTATCGCAACTATTCACATGGAGTAGAGTTGGCTTAAAGTAGAAAGAGTCCCCCCCCCCCCCCCCTTCCCTCATACTACATACATGTGTGACATTTCATTGAGTTGATCTTCTAAATAGTTATTACTCGCGTGATGTAATAATGTCGATTTATTAAATATCAGTTTTTGGGTTGTGTGTGCGTGGTCGGCCTTGAGTAGAATCGATCTAGAGAAAGCCTTTGATAGACAGACTGCCTGATTGACGCGTCGACTAGATCACCATAGATATTTTACATTGGTCCTTCGAGCCGGGAAGACGACTAGACACGAGTCAAAATGGCAGAAAATGAGAACTTAACCAGAAAGCGAAGAATTCGAGGCGGACACAAGGCGTCGACAAATCGAACCCTGGCACTGGTAAAGGAAGCGTTAGAATCATCTGAGGTTAGTGCGGTCAAACTAAGGCAATATTTGCAGATCCTCCGTTAAAAAAATGGCCTCCTGAAGACACTCGACGCCGAAATCCTTGACCTCTTGAAGGAGGAAGGCGAGATTACGGAGGAAATCGAACAAGCTGATATTGTTCACGAAAATATTGAATCATCCATTCTGGACATTGAAGAAGCCCTAGGGACCTATGAACAAAGAATTACGCCAACGCGAGCACGATCACCCGAAACACGAGCACTTGCGAACACTCGGGATGAACCACATACGCCAACGGAGGACCCTTCTAATGAGAGCGAGATCCCAGTGCAGATTAATTCATCGTCAAGACAACAGCCGTCCACGGTAACCAGAACAACTGAACCTGAGCAAAATCGTGAACGTCAATCTCCTCAGACCCAAGATCAGATAGTTAGGTCTCGTGAATGTAAGGTTAGGCTCCCCAAGCTAACGCTAAAGAAGTTTGACGGTGATGTAACTGCATGGACATCCTTTTGGGATTCATTCGAATCATCAATTCACTTCAACACAGACCTCACAGACATAGACAAGTTCAACTACCTACGTTCCCTTTTAGAGCTCTCAGCGTTGGAATCCATTGCTGGTCTTACTCTCTTCGACCAACTACACGGAAGCAGTGGCAATTCTGAAGAAGAGGTTTGGAAACAAACAGAGCCAGATAACCAAACACATGGAAGCACTTCTTGGACTTGACGTAGTGACTTCATCCAGAGACTTAATCGCACTTCGGAAACTCTATGACAAGGTCGAGTCGCACGTCCGCTGCTTGAAATCCCTTGGAGTCACGTCATCTTCATATGGTAACTTGCTGTCATCAATTTTAATGAAGAAGATTCCTTCAGACATCAGTTTGATTGTCAGCAGAGAAACCATCAAGGATAACTGGGACCTCGATTCCATGATGAAGGTAATAGAACAGGAATTAGAGGCTAGGGAGAGGGCAATGGTGGAGTCTGGCGGTGGGTACAGGAAGCCGAGTAGAGAACCTCCAACGGCATCAGCATTGTTCACTGAAGGCACATCTGTGGCTTGTTGCTACTGTGGTGGTCCTCATCAGCCTCACCAGTGTGGAACAGTGCCCAGTATTGACCAACGGAAATTGAAGCTGCGACAAACAGGAAGGTGCTTTGTGTGCCTAAAAAGGGGCCACTTAGGAAGAGTTTGTAGGTCATCGGTGAGATGCTCAAGTTGCAATGCAAGGCATCACTCAAGCATCTGTACTGCATCCACATCAGCCAGTTCGTCACTTGGCAGACCCACACAGTCATCATGTGCACCTGTCAGGTCAACTGTTCCAACTACTGATCCAACTCCACAAGCTCCAGTGCTGTCCATGTATGTTTCTACAAAGATGCCTATTTTGCTACAGACTGCGAAGGCAAGGGCAAGTAACCCTCTTAATTCTGACTTGTCAACACAAATCAGAGTCATCCTGGACAGCGGAAGTCAACGATCGTACATGACAAATCGTCTCAAGGAAATGCTGCAGCTTCGACCAGAACGAACAGAGACTATGTTGGTGAAGACCTTTGGCTCCGAAGAACAGAGAAGATACACTTGTGACATTGTTAGTGTTGTGCTGGATGCCAGAGAAGGAAGTGCAGTGGACCTACAACTTGTTTCAGTGCCATTGATATGCGAACCGTTGTCTGGGCAACCGGTCGTCTGTGCAATCAAGTACTTTCCCCAACTCACACAGCTAGACTTGGCCGATTCAGCATCTTGTGCTGACGACTTGGAGGTGGACATATTGATCGGGTGCGATTGTTACTGGCGAATTGTGACTGGCAACCTCCTCCGCTCTGCAGGAGGACTCACCGCTCTTGAAACAGCATTTGGATGGGTACTTTCCGGACCAATAAGGAGTCTTTCATGTGGACCACTCCATGGAAATTACGTCACTCAGTTGAACACATCATTTGCACTTCATGTCAGCCACGATCCAATGCAGAATGAAGACATCAACCTGGAGAAACAACTGAAGCAGTTCTGGGACCTGGAAACGTTGGGGATTCGAGACGAAGAACCGTCACTCTATGATAAGTTCCTAGAGACTGTGTCCTATGATGGAACAAGATATCAAGTAAGGTTACCCTGGAAGGAACTTCATGCAACACTCCCTAACAACTTTGACCTTAGTCAACGAAGACTTTCGGGCCTTCTAAAACGGTTGCAACATGATCCCGAAATCCTACGAGAATATGACACAATCATCAGGAACCAGATTGCGAGCAACATTGTAGAAGTTGTAGAGGCTCCATTCTCTCCAACCACATCCAAGGTGCATTATATCCCTCATCACCCCGTGATCCGAAGGGACAAGACCACTACCAAACTACGCATTGTTTATGATGCCTCAGCAAAAACAAATGGAGCATCTTTGAATGACTGTCTATATGCTGGACCTGCCTTTGGACAATGCATATTTGACATATTACTGCGATTTCGTGTGCATAAGGTAGCATTTGCAGCAGACATAGAAAAGGCTTTCCTCATGGTTTCCGTTGCAAAGGCAGACAGAGATGTACTTCGGTTCATGTGGATAGACAGCATTGAGAAGAGCTTACCCCAGATAGTTGTGCTTCGTTTCACGAGAGTTGCATTTGGAGTCTCGTCCAGTCCGTTTCTGTTGAATGCAACAATAAGGCACCATATGACGAAGCACTCTAAAGAAGACCCAGCTTTTGTTGAAAGGTTTCTGCGATCAATCTACGTGGACGACATCGTCAGTGGGGCTGATGACACAGAAGTAGCATACCAGTCATACACACGGACAAAGCACATACTTAGCGATGGAGGGTTTAATCTGAGGAAGCTGATATCAAATCATGCTATTCTTCGAGATAGAGCCAATGACGGGATTCGAGAAGAAGACACACCTACAACCGGTCGTCCTATTGCTGAAGAAGATGGGTCATACTCTCAGAATACTCTTGGGAATAAGCAGATGTCAGACGTACAAGGCCAACAGAAGGTGCTAGGCATTAATTGGAATCTGGTTGAAGATCAGCTTAGTTTTGATGTCACATTTGTCACACGACTGATGCACGAATTAGAGCCAACGAAGAGGAACATAGTCAGCTTAGCTACTCGAATTTACGACCCTTTTGGGATTATCTCTCCAGTGACTGTGCAGTTTAAAATACTCGCCCAGAAACTTTGTGAAGCAAAACTCCGATGGGATGAAGGCATTACAGGTGAACTGCTACAGAGATGGGAGACATTGAAGAGTAGCATGCTTGATATGAAGCCGATTACCATGACAAGGTGTTATTTCCAATGCATGGACAGACACTCTACAGACTGCAACCTGATTGGATTCTGTGATGCCTCGCTACAAGCGTATGCGGCTGTAGTCTACCTAATGATGAAGAGAGAATCTGTGTGCCATATCTGTTTGGTGGCATCGAAGACCAGAGTAGCACCGCTCCAGGGGCAGACAATACCACGGCTGGAACTAATTTCCGCACTCCTTCTTGCCAAACTGATGTCCAAGGTCTCCCAGGCACTAGGGACTGAGCTGTCTCTAGGCCCACCACAGTGCTACACAGATTCTAAGATAGCGTTATACTGGATAAAGGGGGAACACCGAGAGTGGAAACAGTTCGTCCAAAATCGGGCAGTGTCCGTTAGAAGTTTACAAGCACCTCAATATTGGAATCACTGCGATGGAGTCAGCAACCCGGCAGATATTCCTTCAAGAGGAAGGAGCCTATCTGATCCAGCAACGCTGGCGTTGTGGCTCAACGGCCCAGATTGGTTAAGCACAGGTGTTAAGGTTTATCAATTGTCTGAAACTAAGCCAGATGAGTGTGTAGCTGAAATGAAGTGTCCGACTCCAGAAACTCAAATTCTTCTCGCTGCTGAAGCCTGTGAAATTACTCCAGTCTTGAGATGTGAAGATTTTAGCACCCTCAAGAGACTTATAAGAGTCACAGACCATGTGATAACATTCATTGACACTCTCAAGTTGAAGGCCTCGCACCATCTTAACATTAACCGCAATCCTGAAGGAGATACTTCAAGGGCAGAAGCTTATTGGATCAGGATCAATCAACAACAACTGGTGAGCAACAAGGACTTTCCAGTCTGGAAGCACCAGTTTAGGCTCTTTCTCGATGATCATGGAGTGTGGAGATGTAAGGGACGGCTGAGTAATGCAAACATCCCTGAGATGACCAAGTTTCCTATACTTCTGAGCTCCAAACATCACTATACGTATCTGGTTGTGCGAGATTGCCATGTGAAGGTGATGCACGGTGGACTGAAGGAAACATTAACTGAGTTGAGGTCAAGATATTGGTTAATCAAAGGAAGACAATACATCCGGAGAACATTACACAACTGCATCGTCTGTAAAAGATTCACCTCAAGGCCATGTATCGCACCGCCACCTCCTCCTTTGCCTCCAGTGCGAGTACAGGAAGCTCCGCCTTTTGCACATGTAGGCATTGATTTTGCTGGCCCTCTCTATATCAAGGATGGGAACAAGGTCTGGATTTGCCTGTACACATGCTGCGTGACCAGAGCTGTTCATTTAGAAGTTGTCCCAAACATGACAACGGAAGCATTTCTACGCTCCTTCAAACGATTTGCTGCTAGAAGAGGATTTCCTAATCGAGTACTTTCAGACAATGGAAAGACGTTCAAGGCAGCACAGAGAGCCCTTGTGAAACTTGTGATGCAACCATCCATTACTCAGTACTTTTCAGATACCCACATCAAGTGGACGTTCAATCTGGAGAAGGCTCCCTGGTGGGGAGGAATGTTTGAAAGGTTGGTGAAGTCTATGAAGCAATGCCTGAAGAGAGTAGTGGGTGGTGCCAAGTTAACATCAGACGAATTACAAACAGTGGTGACAGAAGCTGAGGCTACATTGAACTCACGACCGCTCTCTTATGTCTCAACTGAAGACCTTGATGAACCTCTGACTCCGTCCCACCTAATTGTAGGACGAAGATTGTCTAGCTACCCAGACCCTTTTGTTGAGGATGCCAGAGATCCAGATTATGAGATATCAAGGGCTGATCTCACTCGCAGAATGCAGTATTTGAGTACTTTTTTGAACCACTTCTGGGTGAGGTGGCGACGAGAGTATCTCCTTGAACTAAGGGAAATGCACCGTTACGCCCACGTCCAGAATGCACCTAATACCATTGCAGTTGGAGATGTGGTACTTGTGTATGATGAAGATCTTCCACGAACATTGTGGAAAATGGCTGTAGTGGAAGACCTTATTCAAGGGAATGATGGATTGGTACGAGGTGCGCGCATTAGAACGAGATCTGGAGCAGACAAGATTTCGACTCTTCAACGTCCAGTTCAACTCCTCTACCCACTTGAATTTAATTGTGTCAGGATTCCTGTTCATGGTGCTACAATGACCGATATGACTGACAATAGCAACGATACACAAGAGGAACGTCCAAGAAGAGACGCAGCTGTGGCAGCACGTGCGAGGATTTTGGAGTTGACAAGTCAGCACTCGTCAACTGAGGGGGAGGATGTGTGACATTTCATTGAGTTGATCTTCTAAATAGTTATTACTCGCGTGATGTAATAATGTCGATTTATTAAATATCAGTTTTTGGGTTGTGTGTGCGTGGTCGGCCTTGAGTAGAATCGATCTAGAGAAAGTCTTTGATAGACAGACTGCCTGATTGACGCGTCGACTAGATCACCATAGATATTTTACAATACATAAAGCCATGCAGAATTCATTTCTGTGCTTATTAATATCTATATCTATAATGTACTGGTAATTATTGTGCTTAGCAGATTTTTCTCCTATTTGATTTAAAGAGTACGTACTGCAATTTTTAAAATGATACATAGGAATCCTGCAGTATCATGAATATCATTAAAAACGCGACCCGCGTATAACTCGCGTACCAAGAAACGGATAGTTTAGCTCTTTGTTGCTATCGCACCAGAAGGCAAAGACGGTCATTTTAATGTTTTGTTCCAGTCTTCAAACTGTTTGCTTTAAGAGAACAAAAAAGCTCGTATATTTCTCGTCCCCATGCCAATTTTCTCTGTCGTCGTCTTCTCGGCCGAATACAATTCGGTATAAGAATGGTTTTAAAGAGCGCAAGTTATACCAATCGCTTTAGAATCTTCTGGAAGGACATCTCCAGGTATCAGATATATGAATAACTGATATATGTAATCATTACATAATATGGAGTGCTATACTTAACCGTTCCCTTGGCGACATTCACGCTTATTTAGAATTTTAGCAGCTATAAACAGGTGGGATTTCATTTGATCACAGTTTTGTTCACCACTTTTGGTTAGCGAAGTTGTTTTCTTCAAAATGCCTTCGCGTCAATAAAAGAGGAGAGCTAAACGACGTTAAATTTCAAGAACAAAATACAATACTATTAAAAACCACCGAAAAAATTTAGGAAACAAGTGATAAAAACTTTCTCTATGCGAGTAGGTTGGTGGTATATAGGAATCAAAGGTGATAGTGGTGTAAAAAGCAAGGGAACAAGGTTTCTGTATTAGCAAACATGGACAATGTGCTTGCTAATATAGGTCCATTTCATTTTCCTTTTCAATCAGAAACCTTGTTCCCTTGTTTTTACTCCACCATCACCTTTGATTCCTATATACCACCAACCTTCTCGCATAGAGAATGTTTTTATCACTTGTTAAAATTAAAATTGAATATAAATAGGAGAGGTATAGCTTGATATATAACATTATATGCCCAAACCATCCAGAAGGGATAGTGATTTTAACATGAGTACTTTTATCATTTTTTATTTGTATAAGCATGGTATCATTTGTCATGCCTGGCCCAATTACATAAAGATATGATTTGTTGAAATACCTGGAGCGTTTGTAATGGCATCAATGAATTTTTGGTGAATAGGGTTGGAAGTATTTGCTTGATCAGATATGTGTGATGAACTTGGATTCTCCTTGCTTTCTTCCACTATTTTTGTTTGCATTAAAGAAGGTATTGAGTTCTCGATATCTTTAAATTCAGAATTTTGTACCGGTTCAGTGGTTTTGGGTAATTGAATGTCAACATAATCATGAATGATTCCACTCTGTGATGTAAATGAAATTGGAGAATCTCTGGATAATATTTCAGATTCTTTCAACGTGCTAACTCCACCATATAGATCCTTTGAAAGATGAAGCTTGCTTTCTGTTGTGCTAGTTCTGTCGGGTGTAGAACCTGAAACCGGTATGTTGTCTTTTAATCTCAGTGAAGATTGATAATCTTTCAAATGATCTGCTGTTCCTACATCTTCATATTCGAATCTCTGTTTTGAAAGTGAAGGTTGATTGTCTGCAACTGCTGAGTTTAATTTACTGCTTGGTTTGCTTTCTGTTTTTAATGCAGATGAAATATAATTTGTTTTCAAATGATCAGCTATTCTCATCATGAATTCTTCATCATCGTTCATAACAGACCAATCACAATCACTACCCATGGCCCGTGAGAGGGAGACTGCACGAATAGGATTTTCCATTACACCAGTACTCTCACGTTTCTTGGGAGGTTCCTTGTTAATGAGGAGATGTTTAATAGCAGTCTTTCCAACTCCTGCTGGTCCAATTATGAGACATTTTATGACATTACGCTCAACAGATCCATCTTTCATAGCATCTTCATATATTTTCTTTGCTAGAATGTAAGTGTAAATAATAAATACATTACTGCATAACGATTCAGGAGAAATAATATGCATGGTGCATAATTATATAATCGTTTCGTGTTTTAGAATCATTAATGATCAGACCTGTACACAAATGCAAATCCCAATATAGGCCTTAATAAGAATTCACATGGAGACATTTTATGATACTAGTTGTAGATATCAACAATGCCCTCAGGAGGGTTAGCAACAACAATGGGATTTTTTTAGGAAATGTACCCACCCAAAATCAGCCTATATTATTATGGATTACCATGAAACAGATTAATAAGATATACACTGTATACATTATTCCACTCACAATCTTCAAGTGAGAAAGCAGTGATTGGAATACTGTACTCCCCATATTTCTTCGATGACTTGGCCCTCACACGTATGGTGTACTCAGTGTGCGGTCTTAGACCAGTCAGCACAGTACTGGTAGTATTTCCAGCAATATCATGAAAAAATTCACTTTCACCATGTGGAGTGTAGCTGACTTGATAGCCACTAATGATACCTTCTACACCATGTGGTGGCTGCCAAGTTATCACCACAGATGTATCTTTGATATTGTCCACCTTCAGTCCAATTGGAGGAGAAATAACTGGTGAGGGATACAAAGTGTATTGTAAGCACAATGCCTACATATAATTCTTCTTATGGGTTGACAATCTTTGATTTCTGCAGGATGCTTGATTTTCGAGAGCTTATTGACAATTAGCGTTAATTTCCAGCTCGTATCACTAATCGTTCATAATAATAATTTGTCTATGTTGGAACCACCAATGCACTAGTAACACATTGTCTGACCACATCACAGGACATCAATGTCCATTTTAATACATATAAAGGAACCTTTAAATAACATTCCTACTCCATATCATGATACTTTTTAATGGTCTAATGCATTCTCCTAAGAAACGATAATCCCTGAAACCCTCAATGCTTAGATTTTTGATTTTGCCTGGCCTCATGTTCTGTGTAACCAATAAGGATGCACTTGTGTAAAATCTATACCTGGAACCGAGGGGGGGGGGGGGGGGGGGGGAGGGGGGGAGGGGGGAGGGGGGCAAAAAAAAAGTTATAGACACCATCCCAAAATCAAAGTCCAGGTCAACCCCCTTTCCACCTACGAACACGCCCATTTTTAGACCATGCCCCTTAAAAATCATTATGCAATCGACAATTGATTGCACCTCTATTAATAATAAGAATGAATCGCACACAAACTTGCATAGATACACTATACTACACCTTGCCGCATTGCGTTATAAATAGTTGTAGTTATTTCTATCTCTCTCGCATTAACTTGCACCAAAACATGTCTTAACAATGTAGTTATTTATGGCTGGCTTTTAACTTAGCAGCAATCGCTTTGCAACTCTTGGATTGTTGATGCTGTCGTAGATTGATCTCGTCTATGAGTGGTATTTTCAGCTGTGCGTTGCAACGATCGCAAATAGTTATATTCATGATGAAAGCGTGTGATTTTGCAAATTAGCCTCAATCACGTGATAAGTACAGTTGGCCCCTCATGCACTAATTTCCGTACAAATAATAATATAGTATCGTGCTGATAGGAAGATAGTTGAGTTAAACCATATCATCGCACGCATAGAAAACCTATGGACACTGCGAACAGTATGATTTTATCATTATGTTGCAAAAAATGTTATTAAAAATTCATTTAAGACAAAGACCCCCCCCCCCCCCAAACTTTGACGCTTCATAACTTTTTTCTGCAAAAAATAATAGCATATTTGTGATGCTCTCAATGAGCTCTTCAAAGTTGGGGGGTGGTGTCTTGCACTTTGTTTTTTGCACCCCCTCCCCCCTACTCTCACCTGGAACCCAACCGACGTGCTTGGCTACACAGACGAGTCATATGCATACCAATTTTGGAATATGATCTGTTGGACTGGTATACCTCTTTGAAGGCTAGTAGCCATTTTGGTTGCTTTCCTAAAATATTCTTCAGCGAAGTCCTTGTAAGGTGGTGATGAACACGGAACCCACAATGTATACAAATGCAATGCAGCTATTATATAGATTTGTAAACCTTGTGGTTTTCCTGATCACTACAAGAACTATGTAAACCACTTGACCGAACAAAATTTTAGGGAGGCAACCAAAATGGCTGCCAGCCTTCAAAGAGGTATCCCAGTCCAACAAATTATTTTCCTAGACAATTTAATAAAAGCAGGTTATTAGAGCTGCCCTTCAAAAAAGTTTGGTGTGATTTGGACTATGTTATTTTTTGCTACCTTACAATCTCATATATACTTTAACCCCATAAGCACACTTCAATAAATATCACATCCAATGGGTACATCCATACAATACCCATTGTTTGGTCCAAAAAGATGGACCCATGCTTAACCACATATACAAGTAATGCGGGTCATTCCATGGCCTGTCAGGTTCAAATTGGACAGCACCCCTCAGATTTGTGTGTAATTGATCATATTTGTTTGACCTAATATGGAAGTTACTTTAACGCATTATTTTTTAATTACGTGAATGGTTTACGATATACATGTGACACCATAATGAATAATTTATAATTCCATACTCACAGAACGTGCATGGCTATTTTTGGCATCACAGTGATGCTCTCTTAGTGTACAACTCAACAATAATATCTTTTTATAGAAGAGGCGAAAGGGTTAAAGAATAAATGTTTATACAGCACGGTTTTCAATATTTAGATCACTTGCAGGGTTTTATTTTGCGTAAATGGAAGCTGTTCATTTTTACGGAAAAAAGTTTGAGTATCAGCTAGTTCTGGGAACCACAGAAGGTTAAATGGAAAGACGCCATTTTTAATTTCTTCATGGTTGATTTTAGCACTAATTAGACGTAAGTGTTGTTTAGATATGTCTCAAGGGTATTACATAATACTGTCCTCAGCTATAACAACAATTATACATGGTGTTGGTAATTAAAAAATGATTCTAAAATTGCACATTTATTGGAATGTACTAAGCGTGTTCGTCATAAGTGGTTAATGCTCAACATTTCTTTTCGTTGGAAGTAACAAAACAACACACAATCGATGAATCTCTGGCGGCTGATCCAGCAGCTGGTGAACCACCCGCAGCCGGCGTCATACCAAATCCAGCAGCTGATGAACCACCCGTACCTGATACAGCAGCTGATCATGAAGCACCCATTCCATTGGCCCCAGTTATGCCAGCAGCACGAGCACCACCTTGCAGCTCTTCCACATACAGTGTGTCGTGGAACAATTGACATTTCAGACGTTCCTTCCTTTCGAAACTTACGCCCCCCTTGCTACTTCTCTCCACGCCCCTTTCGCTACCCATCTTCAGGCCCTCTTCGCTACTTTTCTCCCCGCCCTCCTCACTACTTCCCACCACCATTTTGTTCTTACCCAAATACGAACAAAATGGTGGTGGAAAGTAGTGAAGAGGGCTGGGAGAAAATTATTCAGTGCCCAAGAACTCTCCATGTTCCCTGCTAAAATTCCATGCTCAGCCTGTCCTCACTTTGAATTGTTAGGTTTCCCCATTGGGAGAGCTGAGTATTGTGCTCAATACATCGAGTCCAAAAGAAAAGATGCATTTCATCTATTGTCACTTCTATCCCAGCTGTGCAACCCACAAGTTGCTGTCACTATCCTGAGGCCAAGTGCTAGTTTCTGTAAGCTGGCCCACTTAGCACGTCAAAACCTCCTTCACCAATGTCAGAGTCAGTGTTTAGCACAATGATGTTCTTCACTGCTTGAATTATCTGCAGCAATTGAGCTAACACTTCCAGCAGCCAAACAGGCCACACTTAGCCTAAGCCATGGTGGCCTTGGTCTGCGTTCACTTCATCGCCACGCTCCTGCTGCATACACTTCATCTCTAACCATGTCAATTTCTTCGGACATTTGTTTGGTGACTTCAAATGAACTCCTTCTTGCTGCTCATAATGCCAAAGTCAGTAAGCCAGATGGGTCATTCCATGTCCCGTCAGCCTCAAATTGGACAGCACCCCTCAGAATTGTGTGTAATTGATCATATTTGTTTGACCTAATCTAACCTTACAATCTCATATATACTTTAACCCCATAAGCACACTTCAATAAATATCACATCCAATGGGTACATCCAATGGATGTTACTGTAACACAATAAAAAATTTAATAACGAAAATGGTTTACGATATAACACTACCATGAATAATTAATTGTTTTCTACTTTGAAGAGTCATAACTCCAAGCTCACAAAACGTGTATGGCTATTTTTTGGCATCACATTGATGCTCTCTGAGTGTACAACCCAACTATAATATGTTTTGTGGAAGAGGTGAAAGGGTTAAGAATAAATGTTTATACAGCACGGTTTTTAATATTTAGGTCACTTGCTGGGTGATACTCCAATTTTTCTTGCGTAAACGGAAGCTATTCAATGTTTTTACTTTTTTACAAACTAAATGTCTGAGTATCAGCTAGTTCTGGGAACCACAGAAGGTTAAATGGAAAGACGCCATTTTTAATTTCTTCATGGTTGATTTTAGCACTTATTAGAAGTAAGTGTTTAGATACGTCTCAAGAGCATTACATAATACTGCCCTCAGCTATCACAACAATTACAAATGGTGTTGGTAATTAAAAAATAAATCGAAATTAAGTATGGGATCGTGGATTAGGTAAGCGTGCTTGTCATATGTGGTTAATGCTCAACGTTTCTTTTCACTGGAAGTAAAAAGCAACAACACGCAATTGATGAATCTCTGGCGGCCTCAGCTGCTCCGCAGGCACCGGTTCAAGAAGCTGACGTACCTGATCCAGCAGCTGATGAACCACCTGTAGCCGGCGTCGTATCTGATCCAGCAGCTGATTAACCACCCATTCCCTTGGCCCCAGTTATGCCAGCAGCACGAGCCACTGACGAGCGTTCTTGTTCTTATCCCCCCCCCCCTCACATGCCCTCCACATGAATTACTTTCACATGTCCCATTATCCCCTTCCACATTCACCCCCACCCCATACATGTGTGTATGGGGTGGACACGTTCTGTGAGTAGGGAGTTATGACTCTTCAAAGTAGAAAACAATTAATTATTCATGACGGTGTTATATCGTAAACCATTCACATTATTATTATTATTATTTTTGCGTTAAAGTGACATCCATATCCATATTAGGTCAAAAGAATATGATCAATTACACACAAATCTGAGGGGGGCTGTCCAATTTGAGGCTAACAGGTCATGGAATGACCCGGATGCCATCTCAGTTGAAAGTGTACTAGATGCTCCACCTCGCCAGCATACACTATCCTCTCACATTGAAGAAGCTGACTTCAATTCCCTTTTTTCCGATGCAACTATTGTGACAAAGGCCAGATTGCAGGCTATTTCTGCACCTCAACCCCATGCATGGCTTAAAGTGCAGCCTTCACCAAAGTTAGGTCTTGCATTGATGCCTGATGAAGCACAGGTCATTTTATAATGGTGGCTTGGCCTTCCTTTGACACCTGATGGCACTCCATGCCCACTTTATCATCACAATATGGATGCTTGGGGACACCACATGCTTACTTGTCGTTCTGGAGGTGATGTAATAACCAGACACAACCAGCTAAGAGACTGCATTTCTGACTTCTGCCACAAGGCATGCTTTTCCCTACAAATTGAGAAAGGAAGTGGCATTCTCCCCAAAGATCAATCAACATCTGCAGACATTCTTGCGCCAAACTGGTTTCTCTCCCGCTCAGCTGCATTTGACATAAAGGTGATCAAGCGGCTCAAACCTGTGGTCATGCAGCTGAGATGGTAGAAGAGGCTAAGCACTCTAAAAACGATGAGGCATGTGCCCTTAGAGGATGGGCATGCATCCCTTTGGTTGTGGAGGTGTTTGGGGGATGGGGCAATGAGGCTATCAATGTGCTTATGTTATTATTCTTTCACATGTTAACAATACCTTCTTAATCAATTGCATTGTTAACAGAGTATCTAGCAAAGAAGTTATCAAGGGTTCTACTGACTGGTTACAAGGATATTTCATTTCGCCGTTTGAAAATTGGAAAGCTTATTTTCTTTGGACCCCCACATGCTGGGAAAACCACCCTTCGTAAAGAGCTCCTTCAGTACACATTATTGAATACAATAATAATAATATGCACATTAAAGCACTACAACAACTAAAAGTCACAAGATGTGGTTGGTGGGACATATCTGGCCAACATTGCCCTGGCATTCAGCCTCATGAGGGTGAGGCTAACCTCATTTAGAGGTCCACACAGCTGAGTGCTACTTTTTTTGACAGGGTTGAAAGATACTGGTCCTCTTAATGAAATCTATTTTCAGCTACATTACATGCATTGGTCTCAAGTTGTTACCAACAGCTCACATGCCACTAATAAATTTATTAGTCAAACCAGGCAATTTAAAAACCACACATTTAAGGTACTGATTTATACTTGATAATAATCTCATTCTACCGGACTGAATCTCATGTTTCCAAACCTTCCTCCTCCCATGTGAATATTGTTACTAGATCCATTCCTGAATTTCTGGATATGCCCCCTGCATGCTTGTACAAGACCCTTCTCTTCCCCACAACTTACAGGGAGGCTGCAGCACATGTCATTTATAAATTTTATTTTCTAAAAGTGTTGGATAATAAATAACATAAGTGTTTTTGCTATATATTATTCGTTTTACGTGTTAAGCTTTCATATAAATGTGCATTGTTGTCGTGCATATACGTCAATCTATCGTACTGTGCTGTCAAGCAAGATCTCTTTTAAATAAGTTTCACTATGGCTGAAATAAGCCCTTATATATTTTTACTGTTGTGCAGTGAGAAGCTTCACAGTGGTAGCAGCTGTAGTGACAATGTGATGGCCATGACTATACAATACATGGATGATGACCCTGACTATACAATGCATTGAGCATACCTTGTCTATAATGAGGATGCCCTCGTTCCCACGATTGTAAATACCTCATCAGACCTAGTTTCCAACCCAGAACAGCCGTAAAGCAGGTTTCATATAGGATTGATGCTGCATAATTTTTTTTCTGTGTGCCAATGTTCTTACAGCTGCGGTTCACGATTAGATCCACTGCTGAATTTTTGGATATGCATGCTTGTACAAGACCCTACTCTTCCTCCATAATTGAGGCTGCATGCAATTTATAAATTGCATTTTCTAAAAGTGTTGGATAATGTGCTTGTGCTGCGATTTATTTACAAATATGCATTGTTGTCATGTGCATACGTCAATCTGTTGTACTGTGTTGTCAAGCAAGATCTCTTTAAATTAAATTTCACTATGGCTGAAAAAAGCCCCTAGATATTTTTACTGTTGCGCAGTGACGAGCTTCACAGTGGTAGCAGCTGTAGTGATGATAAATACATGGATGATGACCCTGACTATACAATGCATCAAGTATAGCCTTGTCTATAATGAGGATGCCCTCATTCCCACGACTGTAAATACCTCATCAGACCTAGTTTCCAACACAGAATAACCGTAAAGCAGGTTTCATATAGGATTGATGCTGCATAATTTTTTTTTCTGTGTGCCAATGTTCTTACAGCTGCGGTTCACGATACTTATATAACACAATAAATGAACACTTTAGATTAGGGCTAAAATAATCTGCATAACATTTAAAACATTGGCGATCACTTTAAAACTCAATGTGGTGCAAAGAGCTAGGCAATAAACAGATATTTAATTCAGAAAAACAATATTAATAGTCCATTCAGTCCTAAAAAATAATTCTGGAATGATCTCAATTTTGAAATTTGGGCTACAACCCATGATGTTTATTTAACAAACAAAAGTAATTAATATTCATAGATTAATTATTCAGAGCAGTATACTTTGTAAACAATTATGGTTATTGATGATAACCTAACCCAAATAAATACAAGTAATTGCAATAAGGTCTGATGATGTGAAGGTATTGACTAACATGCTGTAAATAGCACATTATACTCACCATCTTCAAGTGTGCTGGAAGTGATTGAAGTGCTGTACTCCCCAAAATCCACTGTATTGGCCCTCACACGTATGGTGTACTCAGTGTGTGGTCGTAGTCCAGTCAGCTCAGTACTGGTAGTATTTCCAGCAATATCATCAAGGCATTCACTTTCACCATGTGGAGTGTAGCTGACTTGATAGCCTCTGATAATACCATTTACATCATGTGGTGGCTTCCAAGATATGGTCATGGATGTAGCTTTGACATTGTCAGCCTTTAATTCAATTGGAGGAGAAGGAACTGATGAGGGAGAAAATATTACAATACTGCCTGAAGATGGTCTATATTAATGTTAAATCAATGGACGGAGACAAAATTGGTCGACATGTAGACAGCAAGTTTCAGGTATTAATATCCTGCAAAAACATTCATTGTCTTACTGAGCCATCTAAACAGGTTAAACAACACGTGGGTAGGTAGCATTTATTTGTTTATTTATCGTTCATGAAATAGTCGCTTCACTGGTTCTCGGATCTCTCAATACTTTCATGTAGACACCGATTTTAACGTTCTTGATAGCCATTTGAAGCGACTATTTCATGAATGATTAATAAAAATAAATAAATGCTACCTACCCACGCGTTGTTTAGCCTGTTTAGATGGCTCAGTAAGACAATGAACGTTTTTTGGAGGATATTTATACCCGAAACTTGCAGTGTCTATGTGTGGATGATTTCGACCAATTTTGTCTCCGTCGATGTAAATAAACATTAAGAAACTGAGATACAGTATTGAGCACATAGGAAGTAGCAGTGATGGGAAGTATGTTACAGTGAGACAGATGACATGCAACAGTGCACCTACAGGGCCCGCAGAGCCGGGGGTGGGGGGGGGGGGGGGGGAAAGGGGGCAGCTGCCCCCCCCACTTCTTTGGTTATTATAAATTATCAAAGCAGTATACTTATGTATGTAATACGTACATACAGCGCCGCGCAACCAGCCTTTTGTTCTTTTAATTTGTTATTGTGCAGTGTGTCAACCTCAAGTTATAGTGATTTGATTGTTTGCTTGACGATGGGCTAGCAAACTCCTAAATATATTTGCTTGTGTTAGATAGCCTGCCAACCGATTGTATGGACTCGAATTCTAATTGCTGGGTCGGTCCACTACATACACAATGGGCGAATCTCTTTAAAAAGCAGTGTATATAGCATAGCTAAGTTCTTCTAAGTAATCCAACCATGCTTAAAGATATCCGTCTTTTAGAGTAATGAAACACGTAGTACTGCCAAACGAAGATGATGACCGTGTATTGGATGGCAATACTTTACCAGATGACATACATGTACCCGAGTATAGCCATACTTGCAATGTGAAAAGTGCCTTGTTACGGATTTGTTACAGACTTTACTATATTTAAACTGATCTTGATCAATCCAGCTACTAAGGCAGTTAGTGAAAGATCTTTTTCGACCGCTCGTAACTTGAAAACTTGCCTTCGTTCGAGCATGAATTAAATTTTTAAAAAGTTACTGCTCAGTTTATTTAAATGTTCAATTCTGGAGTTATACCATTTTTGTGTGACTTTCCAATGACCCTGTATAGATCGATACGAGATATTATTGTGCATTTTTGCTTATACTGTGTATTTATACGCGCATTATAATTATGAATAACTGCAAAGGAAAACTACCTGTGTCACAACTTAATTGCTAACATGGAGGAGTACTGAAATCTGCCCCCCCCCCCCCCCCACTTTATAATACCCTCCGCGGGCCCTGACCTAGGTGGCTCTCTGGATGCAATAATGATTTGAAATGGCTCATTGGAAACTACGATGACCCAGTAGGTTGTGCTAACAAAACAATGGACATAGAGCATAAAGCTGTTAACACAGAGAGCTGTTCGTTGTATAAAGCATAGAGCAGTTGACATATCTTGTATAGAGCATAGAGTATAGAGCAGTTGACCAGAGACATAGTTGAGCGTAGCCCACCAGAGGTCCGAGAATGAAAGTCGTGCATAACAACGGAAATTGTTGAACAAATGGATTGGAACAAATTTATGGCAGGCAGGCAGGGAGGGAATTTATTTTAAATGGTGCTCCATCATAATGATGTGGAGTTGACAGAAGTCATTATATAATGATCGTGATACATTGTTGCTACAGTCTCAATGACTTAAGAAATGCTGAATTTTCACAGCTTCTGTGGCTCATACAGCACTCCCCACATAACCCCTTGCTGGGTTTGATTAGTTGTTTTCAATATTAACAACCAGACACCAATCAAATTTTATACATTTTCATATTTTCATAAGGTTATTCTGCAGTTTAAAAACCATGCTATTAAATTTAACATTGTTGTACATCATTGTGTCAGATTAATTAATTTCAAGCTATTTGATTTTATCTTTTTAACAGTTAACATAGATAATCAATTTTCTAATAATGCAGTTTGTATTTGACTGAGCATTGTTATTTTACATTCATTAATTTTGATCCTAAATTATTCAAATTCAAACACTGTCAGTGAGGTTAAGGTTGAAGTTTAATGAGGCTAAAGGCAAAATTCAGCAGCCTTGTATTGATACGAGTAGGTACTACTGAAATCAATCTCTGTCAACTTCCACATCGTCACGATGGAGCAGCATTATTAATCCCACGCTTGCCTGCCTGCTGATATTTAGCTCTAATCCATTCATCCCACTACTTCAGTTGTCATTCTTCTGTTGCCCGACTTTCAGTCTCTGAACTTCTAGTAGGCCACACCGAATTAGCACACAATGGGCATACAGTATAAAGCTGTTGACATAGTTTTTTTTGGTACAAACTGCCCACTCCCTTCCACCATTATTGGGTAGCATAATCAACCAACATCATAACAATAGTATATCAATCATTTCTCAAACTTCTTGGAAACAACCAATTATTAACTCACCATCTTCAAGTGTGCTGGCAGTGATTGAAGTGCTGTACTCCCCATAATCCACTGTCTTGGCCCTCACACGTATGGTGTACTCAGTGTATGGTCTTAGACCAGTCAGCTCAGTAATGGTAGCATTTCCAGCAATATCATGAAGGCATTCACTTTCACCATGAGGAGTGTAGCTGACTTGATAGCCTCTGATGACACCTTTCACATCACGTGGTGGCTTCCAAGATATGGTCATGGATGTAGCTTTGATGCTGTCAGCCTTCAGTCCAATTGGGAGAGAAGGAACTGATGAGGGATAGGCTTTTTGTCCAAAAGATGGTGAGGATAAACCTGGGTGTGCAATAATACAATACAGGTCACTCATTATAACCATGTTACAAGTTGATAAAATAATAATTACATTTTATCAATGTGTGCTATAAATTTACAATGTCTAGAAAGTAGAATTCTCCCATAAACTCTAACGAGGACCATGCTAAACCTGCCATAGAAGTAAGAAATTGGATCTGCTTAATTTGCTAGAGCAAGACATGTAGTACAAACTGAGAGAAAGCCTACCAGCCTCAGAAACTGACACTCACATGGCCAACGTTAGCTATCTTCAGCTATGTGGGCTACCAACCCCCGTTTCACACATGCTTAAGGCAAATAACTTGTTAACTCATATGGAGAGGCACCACAAGATAACAGTAATTTTTGTTTCCTATGGTAAAAATGCACTAATAGTTTAGAGGACTGAAGCATCTGTTTTAGAAATGCCCTTTCCTGCTGTTTTTCCCACTGCTACTTGACCCTTTGTGCAGAACTGAAGGTCATGTAAAGGATCGAAATATTTTATAATAATCAGACCTTGTTCCAACCACAGTGCAAGAACGAAAGAATTTCAAAGATTCCTAGGCTTGGCCGGGTACTATAGGAGGATGATTTTGCCTAACATTGCGCAACCTTTATTCCAGCTGATGGAGAGGGGCTATGAATACTCCCTTACGATTTGTGATGACAGAGAACTCAATGAAGCACCTCCAGCAGATGGACAAAATTACTGTACCGGGTGGTGCAGGTCAATTTGAAACCAGGACCCAAATTTACACAGGATGGCTGTCGATAACTACTGCAGCTGATTGAACAGTGGGACCAGTTGGTTTTGAGGGACGGAGTATTGTACAGGCAGTATGAAGACTTTAAGGGAAGTAGCCTACTCCTCACATGGTAAAGCCATGGCTGTATGTTCATCAAAAACTCCAACCAACTGGTCGGTGGATATCGGTGTTAGATCCCCCTTCTCATGCCCAAAGGTTTGTTCCCCTTACTTCCAAGCACACTCTTGGTCATAAGGGTACCTAGTTCAGTTGAAATTCTTTTTTAAACCAGGTGATAGTGGAGTAGCTGTCTAGTATATATGTAGGCATTTGTCATAATGAGTAAAACTTTCAGCGGCATGTAAAAAATGTGGATCAAGTGCTTGACAAGTGGCGAGGGAAGGATTGAAAGTGAAACAATCTAAGCGCTTTCTTTAGACCATAGGATCTCACACAAAGGCATTGCTGCAGATTCGGCAAACACTGAGTGGCTGTGAACAAGTGGCAAACTCCAACCACACTGCAAGAATTTCAAAGGTTCCTAGGCTTGGCCGGGAACTATAGGAGGTATGTGAAAGATTTTGCCTAACATTGTGCAACCTTTATTCTAACTGATGGAGAGGGGCCATGAATTCAAGTGGACAAGGAGAGCATTTTCTCAACTAACGTCAGCTCCTATCCTCACTTTTCCTAACTTGCTGTTTTTGTACATGATACAGATGGTAGCGAGTCTGGAAATCGGTGCTGTGCTGTCCCAGTATGATAAAGGTTGAGATGAACAAGTCATAGCCTATGCAAGCAGAGTCTTGTGGTGTGGTGTAGAGTGGTGTGGCTGCAGTCATACCATCATCTTTGGTAGTGGCAGTTCTTCCTTCCTTGTTCTCCAGCTGCAGCTTCTGTTTCACATAGTAAGGCCATGGCTATATGTTCATCAAAAAACTCCACATTTATGCCAACTGGTCGGTGGATATCAGTGTTAGATCCCCCTTCTCATGCCCAAAGGTCTCTTAAGACCCCTGACTTCCAAGGACAGTTCTGTTGAGCATATTTTTTTTAACCTTGTGGGTGACAGGAGATAACGGCATTGTGGGAGATTAAGACTACCACCTATCACCCCGAATCCAATGATATGATCGAAAGATTAAATTGTACATTACTGTCAATGCTGAAAATGGATAATGAACAAAACTGGGATTTCAAGTTGCCATGTCTCACGTCCTACATGATGACTTCTCCTTCTAATTATAAAGACCCCCCCCCCCTACAAGATTATAATTGTAATGAATAAGAATGAGGTCATG
This sequence comes from Eunapius fragilis, assembly GCA_963681505.1. Taxonomy (NCBI): domain Eukaryota; kingdom Metazoa; phylum Porifera; class Demospongiae; order Spongillida; family Spongillidae; genus Eunapius; species Eunapius fragilis. Next base: position 16,769,081 of record OY811972.1, on the reverse strand, counting down.
TTAGCAGCTGCAGTTTATAGCCTGGGAGTTCACCTTTGCAGCTAGTCTGAGAAAACACTTTAACACTTTGGTTAAAATAGTAATAGCACCTTTCACAATTATACTGCTAACAAGCGTGTCCCCGTGAAAAATCATGGCTGATTATTCGTCTCGCTGTTATTCATCTAGCCATTCATTTGCCAGATGAACAGTTGGTCTACCTCCTAGCTCCTCTATTTTTTACTGTTTTACCCAATGTTGCATATATAATCTACCACCTGTTCTAACATACGGTTACTCTATAACATGCCCGCGCAATTATTATGTCAGATAGTAACTACATGGTCTCGGCCTGTACGATGAGACTTGAGAGTAAACCACAAAAGCGTTGCCTATTACCTGTACAGGCATGTAGGTTTTGTGGCAGGCATGGTCGCTAAGTACGCGTTGCATTGTACCTTTGTTGAAGGTGGTCCTTCCTATTGGTTGCTAGGTAAGGTAAGGTGGTCGTTCCTATTGGCTGCTAGGTACGCATACCTAGCAACCAATAGGCGCTAGGCCGAGTATATAAATGAGTTACGCGAACGTACATACGTACAGACGTACGTACGTACGTTGGAAATTATAGTATTAGGTTATATTTGCATCTTGCATTTGTTTTATCATGATGGCTATTGAATGTGTTCCACCTCTATGTACTTTGTGTGCTTGTGTGTGTGCGCGCGTTTGTGTGTGCTAGTGTGTGTGTGTGTGTGTGTGTGTGTGTGTGTGTGTGAGATGTACCAGCCCACCCAAAACATCCTACTGACATCTGCTGCACATGCATGACTGGTGACAGCAGGCAAACTGGGTTGACAAATACAGCACCCAGGTCTCCTGGTTGTTCAGATTGGAAACCTCGATACATGTGTAGTCGTTTAGGCAGCACAGGGGTCCCCACACGTTTATTGGAAGAGGCCATTGCCCCCTAACCTTTATAAAGAGGGGGGGGGGGGGGGGGGGGGGGGGGGGAAGGAAGTAGTCTAGTACCCAGACCCCTCTTGTATGTTAACATCTGTGGAAAGTTTATATCACTTGTGCATTGGTTAAATATTGAGGTCAGATCTCTCCGCTTCCTCCCCCCCTCCCCCCCCCACTATAGGCACGCCTATATATTTGTCCCATGCCACCCTTTAAATTAACTTCCTACTCATCTGATGTGTAACAGTATTCCCTGTACTCTTGTAAGCCCAGGGGGTACAGTGGCAATGCAGACATGCTGATGTGTGCATGTAGGAGAGGAACTATAAGATAATCCATTCTGCACTATACACCACCATTCATTCCCAGATGTCCACACACTCATACACACACCAACCTTCTACCCAACTCTTCAGCCCTGCAAGGGAAGGGCATTGACCATTTTGAAAACTTTGTTGACCCCCCCCCCAGTATCTATTAGTATTCTGCACTGAAAGAACGAGTAGGAGTGTGTGTTCCTTCTCCGTCCCCCACAATCACTCCAGCTTGACATTAACACATTGGTTTGTACGGGACCTACTTGGGGTTGTGTGTATGTGCGTGCTGCATGTGTGTGTGGTTTGACATGTTGCCCATGCCATTGGGAACCATTTCATTAACCCTCTTTTCCAATTCAATAGATTATCATCCACTATGGCAATGAACAAATGAGAAATCCTGTGCAGCTGTTATTAGAAACTATGAGTGTTTGCATTGTGAAACTGTAGTTCCATTTGTATTGCCTTCTTGTGAACACACTTATTTTATATAGTTGTATGGTTATTGACTAATTAAAAGTTGTAATTGACAATTATCTTAAAGGCATATGCACTGACAAGTTTAAATGACATAGAGACATGCGGCATTTTTGAGCTAGGTTAGCACAGGCAGACCTTTTCTGGCACCCTCAGTGACTTTGGCAATGTCATATCAGAACAGCCTTAGGGGTTGTGGCACATGCCAACCACTAAGAATTAACTACACTGCAATAGTATCTAGTGTTGGCAGGATGGCAATGTAGCTATAGTAACTATAGGGGGTGGGGAACACCACTGTGAACGTGACGTTACCTATGGTGAAGGGTTTCCCCTACTCAGGGACATAGATAGAACAGCCCCCCCCCCCCCCCCCCCTCTTCCCCTTTACCATATATTGCCATGCTACCTATGCATCAGAGGCTGTTCTAAACATGTCCCAGAGTTAGGGGAAATATTAACTGTCCATTGCTGGGATCAGATAATAGCAATTTCAAGTCAGTTGTCCTCTTCCCCCTGCCCTGCTGTATATTGCCATGCTAGCTAAACATCACAGACTATGAGAAAATATTATTGCTGGAGGAATAGAAATAATGTTGTAGCATGGCAATATGCATATGTTAAAGGTGGGAGGAGGGGGGGGGGGGGGATTATACATGGCAACTGGCTTTTGTGTGGACAGTGAATGGTTTCCCTCTCAGGAACATGGATACCACTGATACAGCAGTATACCCTTCACCCCGCACCCCCATCACCACCCCCCCCGCCAAGTGAGAACTAAATATTCACAACTGATGTATGTCGTGCTGATGCTACGAACATGTGCAAAGTATAAAGTGGCTCAGGCTCTACCCACATCCCTTTAGTTACCCATGCCCAAAGCATTAAAATTATGCAACCCTTCCTCCCTTTTGCCCCCCCCCCCCCCCTGGCCCTCGCAAAAAAAATTCTGGATCGACCCCTACTCTGAAGTTTAGGTAGCTCAGGTGGGGAAGGAGGGGGTGGGAGGAGGGGGAGGGGAGGGGCTTGACAACTGACACTTAGGAGCAACTACCTGCTTGCAATGGACAGCTGCTCAGGAACATGAGCAGGGATATAGCATACATGTATTGCATGAGTTGGGGTATATGCCACTTTAATATTTCTACCACCTGACTGCATCATCATCACAGACATCACACACTCTTGAGTGCAGAGGGGGTGGGGCTAAAGGGGCAGGGTCTCGACGCTAAGCATTATAAGCTCAGTTTTGATCTTAGTTTCATCATTCAGGAGATAACTGGGGACTTCCATGCCACACCTTTCACTATACAACACTCGAGAAATTATTTTGTGATGAGGGGGGGGGGGAGGGGGCTAAGGGGAGACATGCCTTGGGCGTGGCTAACTAATTAAACACGTAATAAAGTGGAGGAGAAGATCCATGCAGCCGCTATTTACTGTTACTTCGGCACATATTCGTTGCGTTCGCTCATTTTTCGTATCATCATCCGTGCTACGTCACCGCTCCTTTAGCTATGTATATTAAGAGTGAGACAGTTGGGGGGGGGTGGGGTGGGGGTTGGGGGCAATTAAAAAACAGGTGAGCGCACTCATACGGAGCGGAGCGCACATACTGTGGGAAGTTGTTTCCACACTTCGTGCTTTCGAACTCTAACATGCGTGATCTTCACAGAGATGGCGGCAAAGAACGCATATTTTCCTTGCGTATAATACCATTCGTTACCTAGCTCTATATATAATAGCTAGCCTGGTGATGACAGTTGCTGTGTGATACTCATATAGCTGATCGTAACACAACCAGGGATAACATTTCTGACACAACGTACATGTACCAAGGAAACATGCACGTTCGAACAGGGCGTTACTAAAACACGGAACGGAACGGAACGCCACGGAAAATTCCGTTCCGTTCCGTGACTATTCCACGGAACAAATGCGCATGCGTTGAAATATAAGGTGTGAACGCATTGTAGCATTGCTCGAAGTGATTTGACATGGACGCAGAACCTATTGCCTTATTTAGTCGGAAATCGCTGTCTTTATGCGAAGTGGAAGCAATCCTTCTAACACCACCTGCAAATTTCATCACTGATCCTCCGGTGAACCCAAAAGGAGACGACGTTTACCTGTATAAAGCGTTGAACACTATCAAAGAAGGTAATGCCGTTTGTTACGCAAAAAATGCACCTGTTTCAGCATGTGATATTCACAGTTAGTACCAGTGCTTTGGATAAGTAATATCAAAGCTCGGACATTCAAGTGCTGCGTATCTGATTTTAATACAACTTATTAGTTCCTTGTCAAATACACTGAACAAACGGAGGTTGGTACTTTGCACAGGGCAGTAGTTAGTTTCCTAGAATCACAACCACTTGAATGACAGAGCATTTTTCCAAAAGCACTTGAATGACAGAGTATTTGAAATGTATTATTTCTCCGGAACTATTACTACATATATAAATTTGATATGCATTTATAGCTCTTCATATGTTAATGCTGTATGTCAGAGAATGTTAATTTCAGACTTTTTTTTAGAGGATTGGCGCTGTGATCAACATCGCTGGATAAATCAAGGAGTTAAAATGTTACCTAAAAGTAATCCTCGCCTGAGAAAGTCCTATTTCGTTGTAGATACACTAAATGGTCCATCCAAAGACTTTGGCAAGCATGCTTACCAGCTAATTAGCAGCAAAACATTCACTCTTATTCATTATCTTGGAAATGAAACTGTAGCCATACCTTTTTGTCATCGAAATGCTAAAGCTGACCCATCAGCATCATTTGTTAGAACATGCCGGTCCATCTACTTTGAATATCATGAAAAGCCTGTGTGTTCAGAATACAGCAAGTGTGGTGTATAAGAAAGAAATTTCGAGTGTTGAATGTTTACCAGAGTTTGTGCCCATTCTGAAACCAAGGGATATGAAACAGTTGCGCAACCTCAGGTATAAGCATTTGCATAGTTCCAAAATTTCTAAAGATGATATATACAACTTGCACGAAATTGCATATGACATAGCTGGCTTTGTTTGGAAAATAACCACATTTCCAGATCTTGTTTGTGTTTGTGGTCTTAAAGAATTGCTTGATGAAGCTGACAGAATGATACAAATAGGTGAAGATCAATTACTTTCATATGACACAACATTTCAATTGGGAGATTTCTATGTGTCGCCATTAATATTTTGTCATACAATATTTAAAGAACGACCATGCATACCAGCAATGTTTCTATTGCATGAACGTAAACTAACTAATACACATAAGGAGATGTTTAATGAATGTGCCAAAAACATGCCATCATTAAAGAAGATGAAGATTCCACTTGTAATGGACAGGGAGGCTGCATTAATGAAAGCTGTGCAATCTGAACTTCCAATTATTGCTCTGTATTTTGCTGGAATCCTATTCTTAGGGATATACGCCAATGGCTGCACCAACATGGAGCTCCATCTTCAGATGTCACAATTTACTTAGATGATGTTCGTAGGTTATTTAATTGTTCTACCCTTGACAAATATACTGACAAATTGGAGAATTGTAAAACCAGGTGGGACGGTGAATTCACAAAGTATTACCTTAAAGATATACACCCCCATGTTCCAGTACATACTGGTAGGTGGGCTCTTGAAGATCTTCATATTTACAACCCATACAGTGGCATAACTAATAATCAATCTGAGAGTTTGAATTTTGTATTGAAAGAATTGCAAGGATGGAAAGAAGTTAAAATAGACAATGCAGTATTAGCATTTTATCAGATGCAGGCTTATTACATGAATGAAATAAGGAGAGGATTAGCAGGAATGGGGGAATAACATGTTCTGAGCCAATACTCAGATGTTGTTTCTGGAATGAAGGAAATGGAATTGCTTCCAACATGTTCACCTAAGGAAATTGTTCAAAGGTTGCAAGAGAAAATAGCAGACAAAAACACAACTGCCACAACAGTAATTGCTAATACAACTTCCGTACAGGGCAGTGAAGAAATTGTGAGTGCAAGCTCCTGCAAAGGTACTACTCAGTATCGTGCTAAGTTGTGTATAGCAAGTGGTTTTATGAGTTTTGATGCAAAGCTAGGTGTTTTCCTTGTAAAGGGCACGACTGGTACAGCAAGTGTAGTAACAGTCTTTCCAACTGAAACACTGTCCCTCTAAGTGTGATTGCTACCATATACTTGCAGTGAAGATGAGCATCGGCATCCCTGCAGTTAACGAGCGTAGAATTACTAACCTGTCTCAGCTTCGGAAAAACACCAGGAGCAAGGGAGATAAGAGAAGTGGCAGGAAACGTCCTCGTCGTAATGATGTTGAAAGTGAGTTATGTTTTATGCGTTAACTGTGTTGATATGACTAAGTTAATTTTAACACACTCCAGGCAATGCACTTCAGATAGATGAAACGGATCAGCTAAAGCAATTAGTGGGTGTGGGAGGTAGTCTAACAGAAGAGAAGAAATCACCAGATGATGAAGCAGCTCAAACAGAAGAAGTGAAACTACCAGCAGGGGAAGGTGATAGCACCAATGAGGTGGAACTACCAGGTGATGAAGATAATAGAACTGTTGAAGTGAGACAACCTGAAGGTGAAGATGTTAGAACAGATGAGGTGGAGCTACGACAAGGTGAAAATTATCAAGATGAACACATGAAACAGCCTGAGGATTGTACAAGTGAGTAAATATGGACTATAATTGTTTTGTGAGACTTAGCTCAATCTATCATGGGTGTATGTATTTTTGCACATAGGTTTTGAGATTGTTGGTCAGTCAAATACAAACAAAAATGCATCTAGTGGGCATGCTTCCCAGGAACATCAAAAGTCTAACCCAGTTACTGTGTCAGGAGATTGTGAACAAATGGTTGAATCAAGAAATCACCTGGCCATGAATTTGGCGAAGGTGACCCGTGAAAGAGAAAGAAAAGAGTTGTCAGCTAAATCTAACTCAACTTCAAACATTCCTATATCTTTAGATAATGGTGACAACCTAAGTACAGAAGATGAAAAAGTTTGGATTGAACGATTTCAACTATATGAGCATGACAAAAGAATTCTAACCACACCTGGACAATGGTTGAATGCATCCATCATGGATACAGCACAGACACTTGTAGCTACACAATTCAAGAGCATTTTTGGATTTCAAAGTGTAGGATGTGGATTGGCAATGACCTTTGCAGTACAACAACGACCATACGTTCAAGTCTTACATGATAACACCCAGAAACATTGGTTGATTATTTCCAATATAGGAGCAGGGGATCCTGCATGCATCAATCCTTATATATGACAGTCTTTTCCATCAGTGCTCTCCACATGTCCAGCAGCAAATAGCCACTATTACCCAGACCAAATCAAGTAAAATAAATGTTCACTTCGTGGATGTGCAGCATCAAAGTGGAGGTGGTGATTGTGGACCTTTTGCAATTGCATTTGCCACTTCTATCTGTTTTGGAACCCACCCAGAAACAAAGTTTTATTGTCAGGCAAAAATGAGGCAACACTTGATGAAGTGCATTGAGGAAGGTGCAATGACAGAATTTCCAGTGCAGCGCACAAGACACTGTACAGCTAAGATAAAGAACAATCAAGTCATAAAGGTTTATTGTGTTTGCAGAATGCCTAGGATGGCACTTGAAGCTATGATTGCCTGCAGTCAATGCAAGGAATGGTTTCATGGTGACATTTGTATTCAAGTCCCAAAAAAAGCATGGGAGAGTACCAAATGGCTATGTGACAATTGTAGTGTGTAGTTGCTGTTGTTATTTTCTTAGTGATTTTTTATGCATGACCTGCAGATGTGCTCATTGCTGGGTGGGACAGGGACAGGCCTGCAGCTTTTGATGTCACTGTAACGTCTCCTCTTTGCCCAGCCATACTAAGGGAGTCATGCAGGTCATCTTAAGGAGGCTCATCTCACTTTCTCTAGATTGGCATCCAACCTTGCCATCAGCTTGTCCTCTCCCAAACCTTCCATCTTGGTGGACATGTACAGTAGGATGAACTTCACCTTGGTCAGGTCCATTGTCCGAGCCATCTTGGCAAGGGAGTTCCTGCCCTCGTGACTTGACTTTTTATTTGTGGGTGTATGATTATGTAATAATGATCTAGTAAGCCTTTTGGTTGTAGAAGTGTTTGGGGGATGGAGAATTGAAGCTATCAATGTACTTTCAACCTATGGAAAAGTATCCACCAGCTATGTCGACCTCAGAACGAGGTTACAAAGGTAAAAGGTACTATATCAGCTAGTTCCGTGGAATAGTCACGGAACGGAACGGAATATTCCGTGGCGTTCCGTTCCGTTCCACGTTTTAGTAACGCCCGTTGGAACACACTCTGGTGTGCATGCGCAGCTGAGTCCATACATGCTGTCCTATAATCCTGCCGGACAGTGGTAGCGTATGCACAGGTATTAATACCTGTACATACACCACCACCGGGTAAGAACCAGTGTTGCCGCGGCTGACTAAATGGAACAAGTCCCGGACGGACGGCTGACCGGATTAGACCCCTGACGGTCACGGTCACGGCCAGCAATGGCCGGCATCAACCCTTCCCGGTCACGGCCACGGCCAACCGTCCGCAGCCTTTCCGACACGGTCACAGCCATTTCTGACTGCCAAAACTGACCGTCAAATCTCGAGTTTGGAGGTCACGGTCGGCGGTCAACCGTCAATGGCTGCATGGAATTAATTACCTGTGCCAACTTGAATACATGTACGCGTGTAAATAATAATGGATTTTGTTTGAATAATGAAAACGCATGCTGAACAGCTTAAATTTGGTATAAACACCGGGCACGGAGGTACGAAAGGGTATATGTTTAAAGTTTAAACACTAAAGTTTACAACATAACAGCAAAACTCTTTCTAGCCGGGCAGAGTCCATTCTCCATCTTTTGTGTTCAAGCGAGGATTAGCTTTAGCTGTGAAAAAAACACACTCTGCATGATGGTGCACTTGATGCTGGATAGCCAGATACTTCAATGCCATTTTAAAGGCTGTGGGGAAATTCCCAATTCAAAATTCAAAACTGTTGCTCCACCACTCCATTATATCATTCGAACGCCAATTGGTAGATTCTGCCTGTAGATATCTGCGAAACTCATCATCAACAGACTTCTTGGTGCTTAGCTGCCTCAAAGTAAGATGATCTAAAACCTGCACATGCATCGAAATCGAAGAATGCATCCAATGCAATCTTTGCTCCTATTCCTGTAGATTGGGCATTAGGCTGATGAACATCAGGAGCATCGGCAGCATCAATTTCCACACCAGCAACACTGAAAAGTTCTTGCTTGAAAAGAGAGTGGGCTTGTATTCTCTCAACACCAGACAGCCAAGACAAAATTCTTATGTCCGGGATGCACAAGATCTAGAACTATACATATGTGAGAAGATGTTTAGATGGCTGAAACCATGTTTTGAACCCAGATTTGAGTGAAAGGTAGCACTTAAAAACTTCAGAAGGTAGCTGATTCCTATATTGTACATCCAAATTCCAGGAAGGTGGAGGATCAGCATTGGCAAATGCTGAATTTAAGGTAGTAATTAACCTTGAAATGGTACACAGCGTTGGTATTTTTCACCTTCAAAAAAATGGCATCTCTCGAAGTGGTTTTAGCAACTTGCAAAGCTTGGAGGCAGACTCCCATTGCACCAAACAAGGGGTCTATTCAAAAACACTTTATGAGATGCGTTCATTGTGTTGCCTCTCACGTCACACCCCATGGGCTTATCATAAGCCGCTTACATGAATGTAACAAGCGGAGTATAAATCTGTATAATTATGTCTGTTAAAATTGTAGTTTAATTAACCGTGACCTTCAAAGACTGGCTCATACTTTTGATGGTCAGCTGCCAAATAAAAGACGGCCGACCATACTTCCCGGCTCAGACGGCCAGGCATGTTGGCGGTCCACGATTACTGACGGTCAGCACAAAAATCGGCAATTTTTGACGGCTGCTGGACGGCCACGGCTGGCCGCGGCAATACTGGTAACAACGTTTACTTCGTCAATGTTATGACGTACTATTCAATGTACATGTATGCAATGAGACAAAAGTCCGTTTTGAAAGGGATGGGTGCACATTTTAAAATTTACATGCTATTTTTTCCTGTATCCTATTTAGGTTAAAGTGCTCTACTCCCAGTCTTTGGTACTAAATTGTACGCAATTGCCCATAGATGCCATGTACAATAATTTTATCAAGGATCGAATCTATGCCTGCAATTGCAGGCCATGTCTTGCCCAATGCAAACAGTGGGGGGAATATACGATACCTAGCGGAAAAGAGGGAGGGGAAAGAAACTCTTTCATTAATATTTGTGCATATTGGTAGACTCATGCCCCTTGAAATAGTAGAGAATTCCGCAGTTGTTTATAGCTTGAACACCATTCCACAGTGTATGATGCAAGCAGCAGAAAATTTTACATTAGGGTGTAGTCTCTATAAAACGCTACGTTCCCAAAACGCTACGCTAGTCCCACGCAAACTGTACGTCAACGCTAATTGCATGCAACACTAACGCCACGCAAGCGTTATGTGTACTTTTTTGTGACCGCTACTGTAGATGAGATAGTTACATATTTTACCATTGTAAGCTTATGAGTGCATAATGCCGTATACTTACATATAAATTGGCCAAAGTAAACATCAATGGCATCAGCCTGGGCAGCCAACTGGCACTCTCTAAGGACATCAACCAGTGTCCTCCATGTTATAGGTTTGCTTCCAGTACCAGTAATCCACCTCTGGAAGATGGCCCGTGTGATTGCTTCAGCATTGTGATTGTGTTCAAATCTGAGTGCATCCACCAACACACCATTGTCATCCTCCAGCAGGAATATCCCCAAGGTGGGGTAGCGGGTACCAATGCTTTGGATGATGTTCAACTGACCAACATAAATGGACATCAGATGCCTGATGGTAGGTGTGGCTAGGGAGGGGCACAAGGAAACAGTTCAGGTGGTGGTCAAAACACAACACATCACTCACCTGATATACTTGAATGATCTTGTTTCATGGCAGTACTCTCACCAAGCCACATCAACTGGCCCTCACTCAGGCCTCCATTTTGACGTTCTATTATTGTACATTTCCACTTTGAACGCACCACCACAGCTACGTGAGGAGGGCATGAGGTACAACTGGCTCCTGCACACATGAAGGCATCTTCAAACTGGACATCATGGTACTTGAGCACACCACAGGCACTCTTGATACCACTGTAGACACTGTCCCTTATCTCTCTACACACCTCACTGGAGGGCTCACTAACATTTACTTCAATATAGGAGAACATGTCAACAAGGGTCACAACTCCAACAGTACCACTTGTTAGAAATGAGATACAGTTGCGATATAGACACAATGGCTTGTCTCTTTCCATGCACACCTTCCAAGGAGATGGGCTGGTTGGGGATAAAAGATAGGCAAGAAGACAGCAAAACAGACCACGAGGAATACAGCCCTGGGTGGGCCTGATTATCAGGGAGGTACTTTCGTGAAGGTACTGGGACACTTGGTCACAGCCCAGGTAGGGGAGCAGTGTAGGCATCAAGTACTCTCCATCTCTGGTCATAGCAATCGCACGCACACTCACCAGTAACTTAAGGAGATCTGGTGGAGTGAACAGACCCTCTTTGTAGTGCTTTGGAAACTTCCTCAGGAGCTTCACCGACACCAGTCCACGATCTCTGAACATGACCAGGTCACCTTCAGCTGCTACATCTTCATCCCTCAGCTTGTGGTGGTACTGCACTAGTTCAGTCACCTTGGTGAGGATAGCCTGGGGGTTACAGAACACTGTCTGGGGAAGAACCTCAGGGTAATATAAGAACACATTGTGTTGGACTAGGTGATGCAATGCAGCAGAGAATGCAGCTCCCTCCATATGCAACCTTTTAGCACATGCTTGGCATTGTACAAGGCTCAAGACACCATCATCAGATGACCTTTGGAGATGGATTTCTAGCCCAAACCATGCTAAAGGTATCTTCATTGACTGTGGGGACATGGATACGATTTTCTCTCTGAGTACCTTACCAATACGTCTGTCTTTATCCTGAGGAGCTTTGCAGTTCACAGGAAATATCACTTCTTTCGGGTTCTCCCCCTTGTAGAGCACACAATACCTGCTGGGATCCAGTAATGCCTTCAGTTGTTGGTTCTTCTCACTGATGGATTCTAAGCACTTGTCTGCTAAATCTTGATGTGTTCCCACGATGACGATCAGAGGACGAGCATCCAATGAGTGAACTGCTTCAAGACAGTGCTGAAGGATCTGCTTATGAGAGAGAGATAATCGATATGGTTTACCAACAGGCCTGCCATCTGCTCCATAGTACTCCATGATAGGATGATGAGACAGATCTTCTGACAAGTTTAGAACGAAAACAATCACACCAGGGTTCTGAATGAACAATGGAAGGATATCAAGGTACTGCAGTTGACCACCACTGTCTATGAACTGAATCAACTTTAGACCAGAGAGATTTCTCCTTTCTACAGAGGGAAATGAGATAAGTATAAATGTAGGTAAGCAGGGTTATATCTCATCCCTTACCTGAGGGGTGGTTGATGTGATAAATCAGCTCATCCTCAATGGCTAAAGTCCTGCTCTGTTGGATAGTGGTATCCTTGGTGTTGACATCAGCAGGTATGTGGTCAGGGGGACCAACATTGATGCTAACTAGAGCCTCCAATGATGCCTCCATGGATACACCATCATGGATCATCTGCCCAACCAAACTCATCAGTGATCGATCATCTTCAACAACAAACATATCATCTTCCTCTTGTCCACCCACACCTGCCAGTGTGAATGTTAGGGCTCGAACAGGGTTGTCAGCCAGTCCTGTACTGGCAAGTTGCTCTGGTAGGTACTTCTTCAGAAGGAGGTGTCTGAGGTGAGTCTTTCCAACACCAGCTGCTCCAAGGATGAGGCACTTGGTCACTGATGCTTCCACATATCCCTTGGTCATGGCTTCGTCATAGAGACGTCTGGACAGATTGAAAGGAAGACAACCATAACATGTAGAATCAATCATTTCAAAGTGACATATGCACCAAATACATGTGATATTGCCCCAGGTACACCCCCACACACCCCAGGTACACCTCCACACACCCCAGGTACACCTCCTCACACCCAGGTACACCTCCTCACACTCCAAGTACACCTCCATACACCCCAGGTACACCTCCACACACCCCAGGTACACCTCCACACACCCCAGGTACACCTCCACACACCCCAGGTACACCTCCACACACCCCAGGTACACCTCCACACACCCCAGGTACACCTCCACACACCCCAGGTACACCTTCACACACCCCAGGTACACCTCCACACACCCCATGTACACCTCCACACACCCCAGGTACACCTTCAAACACCCCAGGTACATTTCCACACTCCCCAGGTACACCTCCACACACCCCAGGTACACCTCCACACACCCCAGGTACACCTCCACACACCCCAGGTACACCTCCACACACCCCGGGTACACCTCCACACACCCCAGGTACACCTTCACACACCCCAGGTACACCTCCACACACCCCAGGTATACCTCCACACACTCCAGGTACACCTCCACACAACCCAGGTACACCTCCACACTCCCCAGGTACACCTCCACACACCCCAGGTACACCTCCACACACCCCAGGTACACCTCCATACACCCCAGGTACACCACCACACACCCCAGGTACACCTCCACACAACCCAGGTACACCTCCACACTCCCCAGGTACACCTCCACACTCCCCAGGTACACCCCCACACACCCCAGGTACACCTCCACACACCCCAGGTACACCTCCACACACCCCAGGTACACCTCCACACTCCCCAGGTACACCTCCACACTCCCCAGGTACACCTCCAAACAAACCAGGTACACCTCCACACACCCTAGGTACACCACACACCCTAGGTACACCTCCACACACCCTAGGTACACATGTACACCTCCACACAACCCAGGTACACCTCCACACACCACAGGTACATCTCCACACTCCCCAGGTACACCTCCACACACCCCAAGTACACCTCCACACACTCCAGGTACACCTGCAGACACCCCAGGTACACCTCCACACTCCCAGGTACACCCCAGGTACACCTCCACACACACCCCAGGTACACCTCCACACTCCCAGGTACACCTCCACACACCCCAGGTACACCTCCACACACCCCAGGTACACCTCCACACTCCCCAGGTACACCTCCACACACCCTAGGTACACTCCACACACCCCAGGTACACCTCCACACACCCCAGGTACACCTCCACACACCCAAGGTACACCTCCACACACCCCAGGTACACCTCCACACTGCCCAGGTACACCTCCACACACCCCAGGTACACCTCCACACTGCCCAGGTACACCGCCACACTACCCAGGTACACCTCCACACTGCCCAGGTACACCTCCACACACTCTAGGTACACCTCCAAACACCCCAGGTACCCCTCCACACACCCCAGGTACACCTCCACACATCCCCAGTACACCTCCACACACCCCAAATACACCTCCACACACCCCAGGTACACCTCTACACACCCCAGGTACACCTCCACACTTCCCAGGTACACCTCCACACACCCTAGGTACACCTCCACACACCCTAGGTACACCTCCATACACCCCAGGTACACCTCCACACACCCCAGGTACACCTCCACACACCCTAGGTACACCTCCACACTGCCCAGGTACACCTCCACACCACAGGTACACCTCCAAACACTCCAGGTACACCTCCAAACACTACAGGTACACCTCCAAACACCCCAGGTACACCTCCACACTGCCCAGGTACACCTCCACACACCCCGGGTACACCTCCACACACCCCAGGTACACCTTCACACACCCCAGGTACACCTCCACACACCCCATGTACACTTCCACACACCCCAGGTACACCTCCAAACACCCCAGGTACACCACCACACACCCCAGGTACACCTCCACACAACCCAGGTAAACCTCCACACTCCCCAAGTACACCTCCACACACCCCAGGAACACCCCCACACACCCCAGGCACACCTCCACACACCCCAGGTACACCTCCACACAACCCAGGTACACCTCCACACTCCCCAGGTACACCTCCAAACAAACCAGGTACACCTCCACACACCCTAGGTACACCTCCACACACCCCAGGTACACATGTACACCTCCACACAACCCAGGTACACCTCCACACACCACAGGTACATCTCCACACTCCCCAGGTACACCTCCACACATCCCCAGTACACCTCCACACACCCCAGGTACACCTCCACACACCCCAGGTACACCTCCACACACCCCAGGTACACTCCACACACCCCAGGTACACCTCCACACTCCCCAGGTACACCTCCTCACACCCCAGGTACACCTCCATACACCCCAGGTACACCTCCACACACCCTAGGGACACCTCCACACTGCCCAGGTACACCTCCACACTGCCTAGGTACACCTCCACACACCCCAGGTACACCTCCACACACCCCAGGTACACCTCCAAACACTCCAGGTACACCTCCACACACCCCAGGTACACCTCCACACACCCCAGGTACACCTCCAAACACCCCAGGTACACCACCACACACCCCAGGTACACCTCCACACAACCCAGGTACACCTCCACACTCCCCAAGTACACCTCCACACACCCCAGGAACACCCCCACACACCCCAGGCACACCTCCACACACCCCAGGTACACCTCCACACAACCCAGGTACACCTCCACACTCCCCAGGTACACCTCCAAACAAACCAGGTACACCACACACCCTAGGTACACCTCCACACACCCCATGTACACCTCCACACACCCCAGGTACACCTCCAAACACCCCAGGTACATTTCCACACTCCCCAGGTACACCTCCACACACCCCAGGTACACCTCCACACACCCCAGGTACACCTCCACACACCCCAGGTACACCTCCACACACCCCAGGTACATCTCCACATAACCCAGGTACACCTCCACACTCCCCAGGTACACCTCCACACACCCCAGGTACACCTCCACACACCCCAGGTACACCTCCATACACCCCAGGTACACCTCCACACACCCCAGGTACATCTCCACACTCCCCAGGTACACCTCCACACACCCCAGGTACACCCCCACACACCCCAGGTACACCTCCACACACCCCAGGTACACCTCCACACACCCCAGGTACACCTCCACACACCCCAGGTACACCTCCACACAACCCAGGTACACCTCCACACTCCCAGGTACACCCCACACACCCCAGGTACACCTCCACACACCCCAGGTACACCTCCACACACCCCAGGTACACCTCCACACACCCCAGGTACACCTCCACACACCCTAGGTACACCTCCACACACCCCAGGTACACCTCCACACAACCCAGGTACACCTCCACACTCCCCAGGTACACCTCCACACACCCCAGGTACACCCCCACACACCCCAGGTACACCTCCACACACCCCAGGTACACCTCCACACACCCCAGGTACACCTCCACACAACCCAGGTACACCTCCACACTCCCCAGGTACACCTCCAAACAAACCAGGTACACCTCCACACACCCTAGGTACACCTCCACACACCCCAGGTACACATGTACACCTCCACACAACCCAGGTACACCTCCACACTCCCCAGGTACACCTCCAAACAAACCAGGTACACCTCCACACACCCTAGGTACACCTCCACACACCCCAGGTACACATGTACACCTCCACACAACCCAGGTACACCTCCACACACCACAGGTACATCTCCACACTCCCCAGGTACACCTCCACACACCCTAGGTACATCTCCACACACCCCAGGTACACCTCCATACACCCCAGGTACATCTCCACACTCCCCAGGTACACCTCCACACACCCTAGGTACACCTCCACACACCCCAGGTACACTTCCACACACCCCAGGTACACGTTCACACACCCCAGGTACACCTCCACACACCCCAGGTACACCTCCACACACCCCAGGTACACCTCCACACTCCCCAGGCACACCTCCACACACCCCAGGTACACCTCCACACAACCCAGGTACACCTTCACACTCACCAGGTAGACCTCCACACACCCCAGGTACACCTCCACACACCCCAGGTACACCTCCATACACCCCAGGTACACCTCCACACACCCTAGGTACATCTGCACACACCCCAGGTACACCTCCACACTCCCAGGTACACCCCAGGTACACCACCACACACACCCCAGGTACACCTCCACACTCCCAGGTACACCTCCACACACCCCAGGTACACCTCCACACACCCCAGGTACACCTCCACACACCCTAGGTACACTCCACACACCCCAGGTACACTCCACACACCCCAGGTACACCTCCACACACCCTAGGGACACCTCCACACTCCCCAGGTACACCTCCACACACCCTAGGTACACTCCACACACCCCAGGTACACCACACACCCTAGGTACACTCCACACTCCCCAGGTACACCTCCACACACCCTAGGTACACCTCCTCACACCCCAGGTACACTCCACACTCCCCAGGTACACCTCCACACACCCCAGGTATACCTCCACACACCCTAGGTACACCTCCACACACCCTAGGTACACCTCCACACTCCCCAGGTACACCTGCACACACTCCAGGTACACCTCCACACACCCCAGGTACACCTGCACACACTCCAGGTACACCTCCACACACCCTAGGTACACCTCCACACACCCCAGGTACACCTCCACACACCCCAGGTACACCTCCACACACCCCAGGTACACCTCCACACACCCCAGGTACACCTCCACACACCCCAGGTACACCTCCACACTCCCCAGGTACACCTGCACACACCCCAGGTACACCTCCACACACCCCAGGTACACCTCCACACACCCTAGGTATACCTCCACACTCCCCAGGTACACCTCCACACACCCTAGGTACACCTCCACACACCCCAGGTACACCTCCACACACCCCAGGCACACCTCCACACAACCCAGGTACACCTCCACACAACCCAGGTACACCTCCACACCACCCTAGGTACACCTCCACACCACAGGTACACCTCCACACACCCCAGGTACACCTCCACACACCCCAGGTACACCTCCACACACCCCAGGTACACCTCCACACACCCCAGGTACACCTCCACACACCCCAGTACACCTCCACACACCCCAGGTACACCTGCAC
Source organism: Eunapius fragilis (assembly GCA_963681505.1). Classification (NCBI taxonomy): domain Eukaryota; kingdom Metazoa; phylum Porifera; class Demospongiae; order Spongillida; family Spongillidae; genus Eunapius; species Eunapius fragilis. The sequence continues at coordinate 16,751,083 of OY811972.1, read as the reverse complement.
ACACTCCAGGTACACCTCCACACACCCAAGGTACACCTCCACACACCCTAGGTACACCTCCACACACCCCAGGTAACCTCCACACACCCCAGGTACACCTCCACACACCCTAGGTACACTCCACACTCCCCAGGTACACCTCCACACACCCTAGGTACACCTCCTCACACCCCAGGTACACTCCACACTCCCCAGGTACACCTCCACACACCCCAGGCACACCTCCACACACCCTAGGTACACCTCCACACACCCTAGGTACACCTCCACACTCCCCAGGTACACCTGCACACACTCCAGGTACACCTCCACACACCCCAAGTACACCTCCACACTCCCCAGGTACACCTCCACACACCCCAGGTACACCTCCACACACCCCAGGTACACCTCCACACACCCCAGGTACACCTCCACACACCCCAGTACACCTCCACACACCCCAGGTACACCTGCACACACTCCAGGTACACCTCCACACACCCAAGGTACACCTCCACACACCCTAGGTACACCTCCACACAACCCAGGTACACCTCCACACACCCTAGGTACACCTCCACACACCCCAGGTAACCTCCACACACCCCAGGTACACCTCCACACACCCTAGGTACACCTCCACATATCCCAGGTACACCTTCACACTCCCCAGGAACACCTCCACACACTCCAGGTACACCTCCACACATCCCAGGTACACCTCCACACATCCCAGGTACACCTGCACACACCCTCTCCTGAAATCATCCATGTCCAATGCATTACATGTTACAATAGATGACCATGGCTCTAGATGTTGTTCCCTCATGTATGGCCCACACACCTTTCATCTGCTTCCATTAGGCTTGGTGTGATGAAGAGCTTAGCCAGACCTGGAAGTACTCTGGTTAGCACAGTTCCACTGCAGCATGACTAACCTTCCACAGTGATCTCCAACACCTGGCGACTATCCCCATCAACCACCAACAGCCCTCCTCCTAACAGAAGTAGTGAGTCCACCCTGGTACACTGAAACGGCATGTCTCCAACATGCTGCCACTTCTGATCAACAAGGTGGAAGGCATAGATGGCAGAGGTTTTCTTTGAGCCATCACTATCTTCTGATCCTCCAATGGCAAGGAGCACACCATCAACCACACATACAGATGAGTAGTAGTATGGTACATCTGGTAGCTTTGTCCAGGAAGATGTCTGCTTGCGATCCACAGTGATCTAGTGAAATGCATTTTGAAAATAGGTGAAGGTGGATAAAAGCATACACAATACTCTACATCATCAGAATTCTGGGCACATTACATAATACACAGAATGGTATGTATATGAGTGTATGTATAAGTTATGGCTTTGAACAGTATAGGCCCTAAAAGGACCAGCTTGTGTGATCCACAGTTTCGCTACATACAGGGACAGACATAAAAATGACTCCCTCCCTTGAGATTTATTTAAATGAGACCCAATGCTCAGTGGCTCACCAGGTCAGTGATGTTGGCAGACCATACAGCTCTGTCCATTCCTCTACCCCCCATCACAAAGATCAGATCTCCATGGACGACAGATGACATGGCACAACATGGCTGAGGAAGTGGTGGTCCCAAGTGCCATGTCCGACCATCAAAGATCTGCACATCATTCAAGTCCCTTCCTCCATCACCTTCTCCTCCCATTATCACCATAACTCCTCCACTAACACTAACTGCACAGGACCTTGCAGACCCTACCAACATATCAGACATGGAGGTCCACCTCCCTCCTCTCCATACCATCACCTTCTTTCTACACACTTCCTTTCTCACACCTCCAATACACACCAACTCTCCTCCACATGTAGCAAGTGTGGCCCCCACCTCACCACCATCAGTCACCCTCTTCCACTTTGAACTTCCCTTATCCAAAGCATACACTCCCCTTTGTCCACCCCACACAGCCCTACCCTCCACCTCCACAAGACCACCTCCAAACAGCTGACCACCTTGCACTGGTAGTGGAGTATGTGTTTGGAAGCTAAACATTTTTATCATCTGGGAGAAAAGGAATTATTTATAGTTAGTTCAGACAATACATTTAGGGACCTCTAGAGCTAACTCATACACACAACAGGTCCACCCCACACACTTCATGCTACACCAAATGAACATATGTGTAAGCAAGGCAACAGACATAACCAGTGGTCTGAAACCTTGAACCAGTGGGTGTAACATGATTTTCATAGCCTCCATACATGTCCATGTATGTGGTATTTGCTAGGACCACGTAATCTATCTTATGAATTTCTTGGCTGCAATCGTGGCCATAAATATTTTCATTTTGGAAATTATATATAAATGGCCATCTGTCAAGGATACAATTTTGTCTGTGTCATTTGCATTTGTCCTGCCATACGTCTATCCTGCTGATTACAATACTACGAAGGTTTACTAGATCAGTTCAGAAACACACTCGCATCATGCACCATGTGATCCATGTCATATATGCATGAGCGCTAGGGCTATCCATAGAGGAAAGAGTTTCTGTTCCCATCCTTGGATTTTGATCCATGTTCCCAGGTTTGCAGTTTTCTTTGCTCACCCCACATCTAAGGTACAATGTTGACATAAGTCATTCCTTCCACCCTGGGAATGTGGATCAAAATCCAAGGATGGGAACACGAAACTTTTTTCTGTGATATGCTATAAAATATATATGGGCTGTTGAAATAATTAAATAACAGACGGCTGAAAACGGTCTGACCCAAGGTCACACGTACACCTAAACGCTAGCAATACTGACTCCACGTTGGACAGTAACTCTTAAAATCAGTATCACAGCCGTTGTACTTAGCCTATATAGCCCTAGGTCAAAGACGGGCAGTAGCGCTGTGCTTTGGAATCATAGAACCATGCAAACAAGTTAACAGACGTTCGGGTTTGCCATATACTGTTACACAGCCAATTTTTTACAACCTGTATCAGGACGAATTTCCCAACAGATTGAGAGTATGTACCAATCATATTCATGGTTACATCATACCCAGTACATATCATGTACATAGTCCAGAGCCGGCGGAAGGTCTAAAATTCAACCCAGGCAAGAGGAGGAGTGCCAAGTGGGGGGAGGGAGCGGGAGGGTGATCTGCCCCCTCCCGCGCGAAGCGCGGAAGCTTTTTTGTATATGTGTCATGAAACTAGGTTGTTTTTTTAATAGGCCTAGTACGTATAGCGAATTACATGTATTTAAGATTACAAGACAAAGCTTAATTAAGACACTAGGAGTCAATAAACTGTGGAAGACCTACATTATTTGGCGCTCACCAGGACGATGCTCGTACAGAGCCGACACAGCCGAAGACTTGGAACGAGCCGTGCTTATTAATTAATTAATTAATTAATTTACTTTTTAAGCCCAAAAATCTACCCAGGTAATTGGCCTGGGTTGCCTGCTGGGCTCCGCCGGCCATGCTGATACTCTGTTGGGAAATACGTCCTGATACAGGTTGTAAAAAATTTTGCTGTGTAGCCAATGCAACAAACGCGGCACGTGATGCTTAGAAACCCGCAAACAATGCCAGATAGGGTAGCGTAGGTAGTAATCGGCATGCTGTAGTGTTCGGCACCCGATGTGTTATTATTTAAAAGGAACGTAGTTGCATTAAACTATACTTACTACCTCCTAAGACAACCCAGAAGGCTGGCTCTTATCCTTTTTTGAAGTACTGAAAAGTTTTCTAGAAGTCTCTGTATTGTGTTGAAAGTGCGGTTGCCGACCACTCCCCATTGCCGACTATACCCTGCGCTACCCTATCTACTTCTCTATCGATACACCTGTTTTTGGTATGAGATTGTAAGTATTTTACTATTTAACGGCTCGCACATTTTTAAAAAAGAAAAAAAAAAACTACGGTACCACCTGGAATACATGAAGCTGCTATAGAAAAGCTGTTTCCAGGTAAAAAATACCATCTATGATTCGTGCGTGAAAACGCGCACGCACACACATGTACATGATGAGCCATTATGATACATAATCTCTCAAGCCACTCGATATTGATCTGCTTAGCCTACAACGATCTATATCGATGTCTGGCCTATATCAATCTATTGGTGTGTCTAGTACAGGTACGTATACACAGTAACTCACACATGGTGGCTGATAAAGGCAAAAGCGATCGATGGCTCAATTAAAGCATTAACGTTACGTACCACAAAGATATTCTATTTATAAGGGAGACCAATATTTACTGGGACATCATGTTCGCACCCATAACTTGTACCACACTGCCCACTCCATATACAGAGATAAAGGAACTCCAGCACAAAGTACAGAGTGAGGTATTATTAGATGGTTGCCATAGTGTGCATAAACATGATTAAAAACTATTCCCCTTCCACTAATCTGAAGGGTTCTCCCCTTCCATCTTTGCCTTCTGTTCCTCTTCAACTTTCTTCATTTTGGCCACAATCCCTTAGAGACAAGAGGAGGCTAGTGAGGTGAGGTCCTCCATGTAAGGACTTACCTTTGGCAGGGTTGAACACCCCTCCAGTCTGCTGTCCACAGGCAGCACATCTTGTGGACTTCTTGAACTGATCCAGTGCACATACCTCACAGAAGTAGTGCTTACATCTGGGGAGGAGGGGGGGACCAAATGGGGGGAGGAGGGGGGACCAGATGGGGAGGAGGAGGGACCAGATGGGGGGGAGGAGGGACCAGATGGGGAGAAAGGGGGACCAGATGGGGAGGAGGGGGGATCAGATGGGGAGGAGGAGGGACCATCTGGGGAGGAGGGGGGACCAGATGGGGAGGAGGAGAGACCAGATGGGGGGAGGAGGGACCAGATGGGGGGAGGCATATCATCACTTGATCACCTGATTGTACACACTTTCCCAAAAGTACTTATTCATATGAAGGGAAAACATATTGAATCAACTGAGGGTGCCAAAAATGGGTGTACCACTATGGACATGATGTGAGTGTGATTCATAAATGAAGACTTCAGTTGCAAAACATCATTTTGAGGAGAGGTGTATCATGTACAGTACAGTACTGGCTTGGTCATAGAGAAAATTCGCACCTCACTCATAGAGAAAATAATATATACATTGCACTAAGCCAACTATTTATACAATTTGCTATGAACACTGATGGATTCTTTAGTTACCAATGTATATGCTTTATTTTCTCTATGACTGAGCTGGTACTGTATTTATATTCTGATGGACATGTATTACCATGTATAGGACATAAAAACACTACAATAACATGTTGTAAGGTTGAGGAGAGCCAGGTAGCCTTAGAGTCCTAAGGACTTTAGTGGAGAACATGTCCCACCTATCCCCATACATTGCTCAGGAATGACATTGAGCTGAATATTGGTGGTAATTCATGACATTGCATTGGCAGTGCGCTAACTTGATTGCACGCACACACGCACACACACACACACACACACACACACACACACACACACACACACACACACACACACGCACACACACACACACATACAGAGAGGTTCCCTTGTAGGGGTGGGTGTGGCCAGTGTGATACCAATGTGTAATGGAGAAGTGCTGTATGGTGATGGAATGATGGAAGTAGAGTCAGGGGGGTGGGGGGGTTATTGGGTTGCATGCTAAAGGCAGAGAGAGGGTGCTCATCAGAGATCACCTGACACTCTTAATCATTTTCATAGGATCCATTTTTCACACAAATGGCCACAACCCTTACTGGTGGAGGGCTACATGTAGGTGTGCATGTAGGGCTACTATGAATACCATCAGCCTAGGGGTTCACCATACATGCTACACACAAGAAGTAAAAAATGACATCCTCACCAGTGCAATTAATTGGAGCATGATGGCAAACACATTTGCTTGATATGAGCTACATGTAAATGTACGAACCCCTCCCCCCTCCTCCCCCCACCTAGCTCACCAGGGTTAGCTGATTATATTCACTCTCTGTATAACCTTAATTCTCCTGGCATCCTTATTTAATTGTGGCAGCCCTTAAATATTGAGGATTTTAATTCCCATACATGTAAATGGGAAGTACAACATGGTCACATTCCTAGAAAAATAATAGGTAATAATGTCATCACATGCAGTAACAATATAATTAAAGCAACATTATTATGGTTCACTCTCAAGTCTCATCATACATGCCAAGAACATGTAGCTAACTTAGGTACATGTAGCTAGGTAACATGTCCCATCACTGGTACTTAGGTACATGTAGCTAGGTAACATGTCCCATCACTGGTACTTAGGTACATGTAGCTAGGTAACATGCCCCATCACTGGTACTTAGGTACATGTACATGTAACATAAGCCACATCCCCTCACTATCCACTCACCCTGCCAACACTTCATCAAAGTACTTCACTGATTTCTTCACAAATGCATCTCTGTTGCAAGTCAGGTCTATCCAACCTTGGAGGGTAAGCCCCTGTAATGATGAGGTTAATCACACTACATGGATGATGGGGAGCAGGTAACCAGACCTCTTTGGAGGCAGGAGACATCTTGAACATACGACTGATATACTCTCTGGCTTTGTCGTGTTTCCCTGTCAGCCATAAAAACATCCCTGCATAGTAGAGGGACTGGGGAGGAGAGATGGGAGGGGAGATGGGGTGGAAAGGGGAGGGTCATTCCAAAAACGTTTTTACCACCCTAGTGTCAAATCTGCACTATATTACCCATATTTATTATCCACTTAGAAATATATACTTTCACAATACAATTGTATACTCTATCACTCTTTGTTTACCAGATACACTGCCTTTGAATAATTAATCATTTTTTGCTTTGAATGACTACTGCTTCCCCCTTACAATTGGCATGCTCATTTTCTGTGCACAGAAGGAAGGGTTTTATGGGAACACACCCTTCAGCATGTGAATGCACATTGTTGGTCATAAGGGGGAGTGGCAATACATCCATTTAGCATAAGGTTGTAACATAGCCAAAAATAATTAAAAAATTATGACACCATTCTTTGTTTGTTAGATAGCTGCCGACAGTTAACAGCTTTCTGTGAATTCAACTTTTTGGGATACTGATCACATGGTCTGGGATTTTGATTCAAAAGCCAGGCTGCCATATTTAATCTCCCTTTGGCATTCATATCAATCACATTATTGAAACTTTTATCAAAACAAATCAACCACAAAGTAATTGAACAATTACTTTGTGGTTGTTTTGTTTTAATGAATGCGATTGATGTGAATGCAAAAGGGAGATTAAATATGGCAGCCTGGCTTTTGAATCAAAATCCCAGACCATGTGATCAGTATCCCAAAAAGTTGAATTCACAGAAAGCTGTTAACTGTCGGCAGCTATCTAACAAACAAAGAATGGTGTCATAATTTTTTAATTATTTTTGGCTATGTTACAACCTTATGCTAAATGGATGTATTGCCACTCCTCCTTATGACCAACAATGTGCATTCACATGCTGAAGGGTGTGTTCCCATAAAACCCTTCCTTCTGTGCACAGAAAATGAGCATGCCAATTGTAAGGGGGAAGCAGTAGTCATTCAAAGCAAAAAATGATTAATTATTCAAAGGCAGTGTATCTGGTAAACAAAGAGTGATAGAGTATACAATTGTATTGTGAAAGTATATACTTCTAAGTGGATAATAAATATGGGTAATATAGTGCAGATTTGACACTAGGGTGGTAAAAACGTTTTTGGAATGACCCGGGAGGGAGAGGGAAGACAAAGACAAACATACATGATGGCCGACCATCATCTCCAGCCATCTCACCTTCTCTCCACAGGTAGTCCTTTCTGATCGAATTTTGCCTTCTAGCTGTTGGATTGCTTCGCGATCTGCATCACCATGGTGATGGTGGTGGGCGTGGTGAGGTGTAGTACTGAAGCTCACCTACTGTCTTGCACTTTTTGTGGGCGTGGATCATTAACATGGAGGAACACAGGACCATGTCTCTGTTGTCTGCAATGTTCTCTAACTCTCTGATCCCTTCTGACGTGCGGTCTGTACGTGGACGGGACGGAGTTCGATCACCGTAATGGTGGGGTTGGCCCTGTCATTACCTTCCATTACGATACCGTACGCCTTCCAGAATAGCAGTGCAGGGTCCGAACCGTAGGTCTTAAGGAGCTCCATGACAACCGTCTGCACGTGGCGGTAGTACCCCTCCCGTGCGTAGTACAGAACCGAAGCCTACGTACGGGATAAATAGACTTGGTTTAATTTCAAAGCCTATTAGCGCTAGCCGTATTGAGGTTACAACCGAAACATTTGCCTTATGTTGCTCACCATAACTTTGTTGGATTCGGCCATTTCGCAGCGAATAACTCAAATGGTTACCATAGCAACACAGTTTACGCATGCGCACTATTCCCTGTTTAGAATATAAATGCCATCACCAAAGTGTTTTTCCCACGCAGAGTACGAACTGGTGCACGTATGTATGTTGTATAGTCACAATACCGGTAGGTGGTTTATGCTATAACCTTCATGCCCAAGCCAGATGTATATGTATAATAATTGATTGATGAAGTGCACAGTCATTTTTAAATACATATCAATCTTGCAACTAGATTACATACACACAGTCATGTCATTAACTTTTTAAATATGCTCTTCTGCTACCCCCCTTGTTTTGTTTTAACTATAAACTGTACATGTACTAAACGCACACTATGCTCCTCTGCTATCTTCCTCGCCAATGCCGGGTTATTGCCTCCAACAGGTTTGTGTAAAGCTTTGCACAACATCCTCCAAGATGGCTGACCAAACTTTTTGGTATCATAGCGTTGTTGCAACCAAGCAAGAAGGACACCTCGGAGACATTTTTTTGGGTCTGGAAGGTTCTTTGAGGATAAGGTACCCAACTCTGTAGGTGTAATCCTCAGGACTATTCCCAGGGACTCCCATTCTGCTGCTAGTTCCAGCACAGCCTTCATTACATCTACAAGGTCATCCTCACCTGGGCCAAGGGGTGTGATTTGTAAGACACAACACAACATGATGTGCTCAACATACCAAGAGGGTCCTCAGACACACTTGAGAAGTCATCACGAGTACTTGGTACTGTACTATCTCCAACCCCATGTCCTCCTGCTCCTCCACTTTGTCTTCTAGCTCCACCTATCTTTTGATTGCCATTATTATCATCTGCACAAGATGAATGATTTTATATGGCGTTATAAAGAGGTATTGGTAAGTCACAATGCTGAAGATCATTAACCCTAGCAGAGAGCACTAACAAATGTGGCTGTCAACTTGCAGTATGCAATTCTATTGTACTGCTTTGTCATTCAAATAATCAAATTTGACGCCTTCAGTTTCCTGATAAGGATTTGACAGATGACTTTAAAATTATAATAGTCATGTGACTTTAGATCAATGACGATTCTAGCCTACCAAGCTGATGCTATTGATTTTATTCTTCAACATCATCCTTGTATATAAGGACGATGCTCCTTAAATAAGGATGAATATTATATGAGATGTTCCCTATTTGGAAGTATTGGTAAGTCAATGACATTGCTGACAACATTGATGACCCGCATACTAATAAATGTCTTCAACCAATTTCCTTATATGTTACTGAGCATGCAATGATACTTGGACACATGTTGAAGGCATAGGGAAAGCCTCAACTTGCCACTAGAGGCATTCTTTTATTGTAAGAGGACTACATCACATAATGAGTGACATGGTAGTGAAGGCAGAAAGATTACCTTCTTTGCTGTGGACAGGTGAAGTTTTTTTGCAAGCTTGTGGCTTAGTAATGTCACCCATCATTTTCCTCTTAGAAGAACTTGTCATTGATGTCTCTGCAGCTGTTTAGATTGGAAGGGAAGAAAAATAATTGTGGTCAGCTCTAAAATGAAGTAATGTATTAACTATGCCATTATGGGGCCTCAATTAAAGCCAGTAGAAGTATTACCTGGTCTTTTTCTATTCCCTCCTGAACGTTGAGATAGGCCTGTAGTTGATATAGAAGAAATGATTGAGGTATATACACATTTTTTAGCAACAAATGCAGAAAAATAAGGATTAATAAAGCCATTTGGCTCTCTCCCTCTATCATTCAGTACCAGATAGGCAGCCTAAGCCACGTTACATACAGTTGCACAAATGATGGGCTTCAACTTTTGATTTTTGCAAGCTTTTAGTTTTGAAAAATTTCACATGTACAACCATACAACCATTGGATAGCCAGATTTTGGGGGAAAGTTTGCAAGGTATTCTTATCCTCTGGTTTTTAGAGACACAACTTGGTATGATGCACATAACATACGAAGAGGGTATCCAGACACTTGGAAAATCACCACCACCAGTAGATGGTACTTTATTGCTTCCAACCCCATATTCTCCAGTCCCTTCACTCTATCCTCTACCCTCTACCATCTGCAGTGAGTTTTATAATGCACGTTCAGTATTCAGTGCTTGTGTGCTAAAAAAAGTTATATTGTAGCTGTTAAGGCTTCTGATACAATTTTCAACATTTCAGGAAGAAATGGTGGAGTATTGTTAGAAGCTTTACAAGACATTAGGAACTATGTCAGATCTGGAATATCAAAAGTAAAGAAAATGGGAAAGCTGGAAACTGAAGGCAAAGGTGGTGGAAAAAGAAGGGGAACAAGGCTTTTGAGATACAGAAAGCAGGGCCAGGGAGTATGGCAGATATAAAGAGGGAGTATTAAAGAACTGGGAGGGGGGGGGAGAGGTTAAACCCCGCAAGGTTATTCTCACCTGGGCCAAGAGGTGTGGTTTTTAAAACACAACTCTGCATGATGTGCTCAACATACCAAGATGGTCCCCAGACACACTTGAGAAATCACCTCCTGTAGATAGTACTGCATCACTTCCAACCCTATGGTCTCCTGTTCCTTCACTTTGACTTCCATCTCCACCTCTGCTTTGATTACCATCATCTGCAATGGATTAATGCTTATTTATATGCATTGCTGAAGATGAGATGACCCAGCAGATAGTACTAACAAACGTCTTCAATGAATTGCTTTATATGTAAACTTATCATTTTGCAAATTGAGCATGTGATATTACTTTGATGCATGTAGAAATATATAGGTAAAACTTCAACTTGCAGTTAGAGATATTGTTTATTGTTAAGAGGACTACACCACATTATTAGTGACATGGCAGGGAGGCAATAAGATTACATTCTTTGTTGTGGGCAGATAAAGATTTTTGTATGCTTGTGGCTTAGTAATGTTATCTGTCATTTTTCCTCTTTGAAGAACGTGTCATTTCTCTAGGGCAATGTTATCAATGTCCTCGATTATGTTAGCAGTTATTCCTGAGTTCTAATGTAATAAAGATACAACAGTGATTAGTGTACCTCATGTTTACGCAACTGTACCACTCCCATGTAGGTCAACTGTACCACTCCCATGTAGGTCAACTGTACCACTCCCATGTAGGTCAACTGTACCACTCCCGTGTAGGTCAACTGTACCACTCCCGTGTAGGTCAACTGTACCACTCCCATGTAGGTCAACTGTACCACTCCCATGTAGGTCAACTGTACCACTCACATGTAGGTCAACTGTACCACTCCCATGAAGGTCAACTTTAGTACTGTAAATATGTATATTTCCATCGGTAGGGTTTCAAATATGAATATGTATTTTGTTAGTGCAACAATCCTGTTGAAGTATTAGTCAAATAACTCTTTTCTAAATACAATGTTTATTCCTTAATGAGGTTGGTTATTCTTGCCAATTCTGTCATTCCAAAGTGGACTTCAAGATCTTATCTCCTCTTTGAACATCTTTTCTACTAAGTAATTAATCTAAAATCTTCTTGCTTTGTGCAGCTGTTTTGATCGGAAGTATGAAGTACACTATTATGGGGCCTTAATTATCTAGCAGTAGAACATTTACCTGGTCTTTTTCTATTCCCTCCTGAACATTTAGATAGGTCTGTAGTTGATGTTACAGTAGAAGAACGATTGAGGTATATATACATACGATCATATTGGAGAAACGTAGTGATTACTGAATAAAACTAGAGCCATTTGGGCGCTTTTACCCCTATCATTCAGTACTCAGATTGGCAGTATAAGCCAAGCAAAATACAGTTGCACAGAGGTTGAATATCAACATTTGATATTTGCGGGTTGTAATTTAGTAATAATTTTTCTCTTTGGTCCATATTTTTTGTGCAACAATGCGAAATATTTCATATGTGTATTTGGTGATACGACCATCGGATTAATCCAGATTTTGGGGCATGGTGCGCTCAACATACCACAAGGGTCACTAGACACAATTGGAAAATCTACTACATTGCCATGAAGAAGAGTAACTACATGTAAGAGCTGCAGCTTATTTCATTTTCCAATTGGACTAATATCACTCCTTTCTTTAACATTGATAATAATATAAATTGTATCAAGAGAACAGCTAGTTTTTACTGATTTTAACACCTTGTCCATCTATTTTAGCTTTATAATGTAGTCTTTCTTTAACAATGACTTCTGATGCAGCTAACTGACAGAATTATGAATGACAACTACTATAAAATATTTTCTGAATAGGCACTACTTTAGTTCTTTTCGTTGATGCCTTTATTTTTATTCTTCAACTTACATATGTACCATGCCCCTTAAATAAGGACAATTGGAGATTAAACATTACACGAGATGCTCTCTATTTAGATGTATCGGTAAGTCGATGAATATCTTTTACAAGTTCTTCAATCAATTGCTTAATTATGTTAACTTCCCACGCGAACTGTAGCCTATGTACGGGATAGACTGTACAGACACATTAAAACATTATTAGTCCTCTCGTATTCGATTGAAACCGAAACCTATAATTACTTTAGCTATAGGTTCCTCACCAAATGTATAGTTTTGTAGGATTTGGCCATTTCACAGGCAAAATAATAAAAATCATAGATTAGCATAGATACATTACATTGCTCTCGCATGCGCATCATTTCCATGTAGCAGATCAACACTTTAGTATGTATTCAGACATATTTATCATCGACAGTTTGTTTTTCTTTTTCTTTTTTTATATATGACATATGGAACAGTTCACGACAACATTTTGTGACGGAGATGTAGCTGTGCAAAGTGCGTGCACGGTTTCCCGCTCAATTCGCCCCAGTGAGTTAGGCAATTCAATATATGAAGCAGTGACTAAATCATTCAAGCGGCAAACCGTGCACGCACTTTGCACAGCTATATCTCCGTAACGTATGACATAAAAATTACAAACAGAACAAATCAACAGACGGGTACAGGACCTCTCTACCGTTGTAATACAGGCACAGAGCACGTACAATACCCCAGAATGCATTTTACCGTAGAGATATAGTGTAGTACGAAGTCTTGAAATAGGACTTCGTTAACGTTTACCGTTGGGACGTTATAATGATTCATACGCAAAGGATTTTTATAACATTTAATTTTTGTCCATATATGTTATTGTGTGCTTTTTTATATTAAATTAAATCCAACTCATACAAACAAGTTGTATTAACAGTGTACTCATTATTTCTGTACCCAGTGTTTGCTAGTTTTTTATCGGCTCAATGTCATATCTTTCTGAGCAAGATATTTCGATTTGCAACTGTTACATAGAGAATGCTATAATTGTTAAATCAGAAATAAATTTGGCTGCAGAAGTAATTGAAAACGGATGGGAGTTTAACCTTGTGTGAGTTCTTCAACAGCAAAGTACGGGATAGACTGTATAGACACATAGAAACACTATTAGTCCCCTCGTATTGCAATGGATTGAAACCGAAACCTGTAATTACTTTACCTATAGGTTCCTCACCAAATGAATAGCTTTGTAGGATTTGGCCATTTCACTGTCAAAATAATATAATTCTTAGATTAGCATAGAAACTTTACATTGCTATCACATGCGCATCATTGGTCATCCCTTACTATGATTATAGCCGACTGACTACAGAATAAACTTCATATCCATTGCTGGTGTTGTCATCAACAATATTTTCCTCTGTGTCAATAATTGATTGATACATGAAACATGCTCAGCACTTATTATAGCTGATAACTATATGCATAAGATGTAATACATTGTACCATTTATAGGTTATAAACATATATTATATCATACCATTGATCACTTCTTGCTGCTGCATCTGAATTGCAATAAATGAACCATGTAATTATCAGCCACCACTGAAATCACCATCTATACCTGGTACTGTGTTATCTCAACATCATCTCTAATCATCCCATGTCCTTCAGCTCCTCCACTTCGTCTTCTATCATCGTTACCTCGATTAACTAATGATATAATTATTATAATGCTGCTGTACTAAAAAATAGCAGTCATATAGGCATTCAATATAGCACCACACTACAATGACTCTGTGCCTACTATAAAAGCATCGCACTGTTATTTCCTCTGGTTTTCTGGCTCCAGTAAGCAGAATCTTTTGGTAACGAGGTTTAAAACCATTACGTGAACTCCAATCTATTATAAAACTGCATTGTGGTAAGGTCTTTCCTTCATCAAACTCATCAACTTCACTTTTTGTTATCTGTTTATAGTAAATATAAATGTAATACATGGTTTCTGAATAAAGCAGCACACCAAAGTACTTACTGTTAAAGGTCTCGCACATGGCATAAACTCCCATCCGTTTTCAATTACTTCTGCAGCCAAAGTTATTTCTGATTTGATAAATGTAACAATCATAACATTCTCTATGTAACAGTTGCAAATTGAATTATCTTGCTCCATGAACTACAGGAAAGATATGACAGTGAGCCGATGAAAGACTAGCAAACACTGGTACAGAAATAATGAGTACACTGTAATACAACTTGTTTGTATGAATTGGATTTAATTTAAAGCACACAATAACTTATATGGGACAGTTAACAACAAAAATTAAATGTTATAAAAATCCTTTGCGTATGAATCATTATAACGTCCCAACGGTAAACGTTAACGAAGTCCTATTTCAAGACTTCATACTACACTATATCTCTACGATAAGATGCATTCTGGGGTATTGTACGTGCTCTGTGCCTGTATTACAACGGTAGAGAGGTCCTGTACCCGTCTGTTGATTTGTTCTGTTTGTAATTTTTATGTCATCCGTTACGGAGATATAGCTGCGTGCACGGTTTGCCGCTTGAATGATTTAGTCACTGCTTCATATATTGAATTGCCTAACTCATTGAGCGGGAAACCATGCACGCACTTTGCACAGCTAGACCTCCGTCACAAAACGTTGTCGTGAACTGTTCCATATGTCATATATAAAAAAAGAAAAAGAAAAGCAAACTGTCCATGATAAACATGTCTGAATACATACTAAAGTGTTGATCTGCTACATGGATGAGTAGGGAGTTCTACTCCATCGTCAAACCCTAGTCCATATCGCCATTACACTCTAGAGCCACTCAAACACTTGTTTGTATTGGCTAATGCACAGGTTGTTTCAACTGAATCGAAAATTCATTGTTGATTAAATTAAAATGGAATACTATAACAGTACATGCTGAGAAAATTCACTGCAAGTTAACACTGCCTCCATAATACCATTCACTGATACGTTATCCACCCAGTCATTAATAACTGAAAAGGTAAGCTACAGAAACATAGCAAAGCTGGCTGTTTGTGTTTACCTTTATGGCTAATGGCAGGTTCCTGGTGATAACAAATATTACTTTTCGATCCCAAGGATTATTTGAGTCATTAAAATACACCCTACCACAGTATGTGATATCTGCAGCTGAATTATCTGGTGCAGCTGAATTATCTGGTACAGCTAGATTATCTGGATTATGAGGTGGAGGTAGTTATCTGGCACAACTGGATTATTTGGTGGTGTGGATTTATATCCAAGTAATGTTTGAAATGTG
This sequence comes from Eunapius fragilis, assembly GCA_963681505.1. Lineage (NCBI taxonomy): Eukaryota > Metazoa > Porifera > Demospongiae > Spongillida > Spongillidae > Eunapius > Eunapius fragilis. The sequence continues at coordinate 16,735,242 of OY811972.1, read as the reverse complement.
CGTTGGATATATTTGAATGCAACAATGGCCCAACTGGAGAAACTGCTGACATGTATCCTTCCAACCTTCATTCCAGTTTTAGCATCAACCTCAAACATTCCTCCTTCCAAGTATTCAAATTTGTATGGTACTTGTTCCTTAGCAATCACAAAATTCAGCTGGCTGAAGTCATTGGCACAATGGACCATAGAAATCTCAACATGTTGGTTAAACCTTTCAATGGCTGGAACTGTTGTGATATGGTAAACTGCACTAGCAAGAATTGAACCAGATGGCAAAGCAACATTGGTAGTCAGATTGGCTTTAACAAACAGATTGCATTCTTTGAGATCTGGAGGCAAGCAGTCTTCACTCACGTAGATGGACAGCCCATATGTTTCAAGTTTAAACACATCAGCTTTTCCATTGATGATAGTAAGTTTGCATTTGTCTATAAGAAAGGAATCATAAATAAAAATACATAACATTACTACTAATATGAGATACTGAAATACTGAAATTGAATACATTCATTTTATAGACATGTACGATACGAGCCTGAAGGCATACTATTTGGCAATGTTCAAGCAATCCAAGGTTTCAACTAATGATAAAATTACCGGACGTAGAGTGAAATGGTGACGATTCACATGCTTACCATCCTTGTGTTTTAATAACAAGAGAGCCAATCAATTTTTAAATCAAGAACACCTTACAAACATAGGAACATTCAAGAAGGATCGTATCATTCCGCACATGCATGATTTAAACAAACGGCGACTGTTTACTACACTGCTTCCTCCTTTATGAGATCTCACTTCAGTTATAAGGCACAGCTTGTCATCGATGTTCTCTTTTAGCATACTGTATTTTGTCAGAACATTTCCCATTGCTGGGATTTCATCTTTGGGCAACCACAGTTCTTGATTTCCAACTGCTACTCTATGTGGTGTGGCAGCAACCACACCTCTCTCCCTTCCATGTTCTACAGCTGAATCGTCTGTTTCACATGGTAAGGCCGTGGCCATATTTCATCACAAATCTCCATGTTTGTTCCAACTGGTAGGTGGAAATCACAGTGTTTGAACCCCTTCTCATACCCAAAGGTTTCTTCCCCTGACTTCCAAGGACATTCCTGGTCATATAGGTTCCCCTTGACCCTCCACCTGAAGCCAGCAGAATTATAAGTGGCCTAAGGCAATGGTTGGATATGCATTGGATGACTTTGGCCATCATTCCTTCAGTTGTAGCATTGAGGGGAATTGTTTCGCGCCATAATAAGCTCTGCGACATTTTATTTAGACCTCTGCCAACGTGCCTGCCTGGGTCCACAACCGGAGATGGGGTGTGGGGCTGAGTACACCAATTCACAATCCCGCCCTGCAGATGTTCCTGTCCCTTACTGGGATCTTGGCAAACCTGCTGCCTTCGACTTGTCCATTAAGTTCACACTACATTCAAGTGTCTTGCTAGAGAGAGCCTGATGGCAGGTTCAGCACAGCCCTTGTCAGAAAACACAATAACAATGACAGGAAGTGTGAGGTTAAGGTTGTTAATGGCATCCTAACTATTCAGGTAAATACAGGCACTTCTGATCAATAAACATGGACTATAGCTCTGGAAACGGGTTGTAATTGATACCCTTTTGCTCCAGTCAATCAGACCTTTTATTGACGATTTTTGTAAAATTTTATAAGCGCTTTCTTGCTGCTGTTCCTTTCATTTGACTATACCAACCATGCACGGCTAGGCCCACGTTCAGAGTCATACATCTGTACTGCTACAAAGTCCTTGGGAGCTTCATCAACTGCTGCAGCAACCATGGCAAACACCATACATATATGTTCCACTTCTTATTGGCCAGCACAAGAGGTCCATCTATATCCCAGCTAAGCAAATATATATCTGAATTGTTGTGTAATAAGGAATCGGAACCTGTGGCAGCCATGGCTGTCACCTTCATGTTCATCTTTTGCGTGTTGTTTGTTCCACTTCGCAAAAAACTCATTTTTTGTTCATGAGGGTCAAAAATGGCACATGTTCTTCAAAGCGATGCTGCTCTACCTGGTAGAGCAAACACATTATATGCATCATCTGTAATGTGCATCACAGGCAAGGTACTGAAGGGTGCATCGCCGCAGCTGGCTTTTTTTCCCATCCAAGTAATAGGTATCAGCAATTCCTTGCCTGATACTGTTGTTACAGCAACCAATGAAGATGCCATTATCAATATGCCATTACTTTGTGTATGTATACTGTATATGCACGACATCTTCAGAAAACATAAAAGATTACAAGAGAGTTAATAACAAGAATGTGCTGTAGCGAGCTAAAATAATAAGTTGGACTTCATTTGGTCAATATCGGAAATAATGAGTTCAACAAAATGGGCCATAAACAATACTTTGTTAAAATGATAGTACTTCAGTACTCACATGTGAACACACTGTCAATCATACAAAATCCTTATGATTACCTACACACACATACTAGGTGCACAGAATAACAGTATTTGTCATGTGGGTTTGGCATATACATAACTGTAATTGTACAATAAAAATAGCTTCCTGCTATAATGACCACATATCAACTCACCATCTTCAAGTGTTCTGGCAATGATTGGAATATTTATACTCCCCATAATCCACTGCCTTGGCCCTCACACGTATGGTGTACTTAGTGTGTGGTCTCAGACCAGTTAGTTCAGTAATGGTAGTACTTCTAGCAACATCTTGAAAGCATTCAATTTCACCATGTCGAGTATAGCAGACTTGATAGCCTCTGATGATACCTGTTACATCATGTGATGGCTTCCAGGATATGGTCATGGATGCAGCTTTGATTTTTTCAGCCTTCAGTTGAATTGGTGGAGCTGGTACTGGTGTGGGATAAAGTATTACATATTAGAGCCAGACAATGGTGTAGAATAATTTAATTATTACTTAATTGATGTGGCCTTACAGTCAAGTTAACCTTGATAGGATGGTCCGCAGTTGGCTCTCACTAAGGCCAAGCCTAACCCTTGTATTAAATACATCACACAAAGTAACCATGTCATATATATGTTTCAAGCTGCTCTTGGTGGGACGCCACAGGAGGATGAAAAAAGTGATCGAAGTGCGTGAACCTCTTCGTAAAACAGTCAAAAAACATGATTGGGTGATGTAGCACAGGGCATGCTTGTTAAAGACTATTTAACATAATCAGCCCATCATTTTTCACGGACGCACGCTAGTAACTCATAACATAATGTTTAATGTCTGATTGAAGCTTGCATATGCATATGCAAAAACTAATTTTAAAAACACTAACCTCGTATAATAGCTACAATCAGCCTGTGATTTTGCACAGGTACAGGCTAGTATAATATAATGGTGTGACCGTCTATCCTCTTTGAACACAGGCACTAAAGCACCTGAGAAGTGCCTTGCTCACAGAAGCCTAAGTTGTTTGCTGTTTGTATGCATTGGGTCAGATGCGAGAGAGTCAATGGCAGAACTACCTTTAAGGTACCCGTAGGGCTAAATTACGTGATGCAATGGCACAATTGGCTACAAAAAAAGCAAACAATGTTGTTAACTGGGTGGACATTTGTGCTTTGATGTCAAGTTGTCGTTTGATAGCTCTAGACAAGTGCCCAGGAGTTAGGCCTATAGCCATCGGGGAGGAACCTAGATGAATTTTAAGCAAGGTTCTCGCTATGGCCACAGAAAGTGATGTTTTAGATTTATGTGGAGTGAGGCAGGTATGTTCTGGATTGAAAGCAGGGATTGAGGGATGCTTCTTGTGGATGCAAAAACTCTTTGAGTAGAGCAGCAGCTTTATGGACTGTTTGGATGCAGTGGCCCAGATGTGCTCGTTTCCTGTTTAACACCTACTGTGGATATGCCCCACTAATTTTGCATAACCACCCAACCGTTATATACTGTAAAGGAGTAAGTCAAGGGGATCCACTCTAAATGCTTATGTATGCCACTGCTTTGACACATCTCATAAAATCACTGGAGGATGCAGAGTTTACTCAGAATTGGTATGCAGATGATTCAACTTGTGCTGGAACGTTTTCTTTTTTGCATAGGTGGCTTGAAAAGCTGTGCTGATTAGGGCCTAGTTCTAGTTATGGCTACTATCCTAAACCAAAGAAGACAGTGATTGTTGTGATAAAAAGGATGAAGAATCTGCAAATGCCTATTTTCATAATTCTGGCATAAAGGTCGTCAATAGTAACTGTTTCCTTGGTGGATTTATTATTGAAGATAAGATTGATGCTTGGTTGGTGTGTGTGGATGATTAATCTAGCATGGTCTGCAAAACTACAACCCCAAGCTGCGTATGCTGCTATAGCAAAATCTCTGCAGTTAGAATGGTCATTTGTACAGCTAATCATACCAAACTGTGAATTTTCTTTTGCTCTACTGTAAGATAAGATAAACACTACCTTTTGGCCTGCAGTTTTTAGTACTGACATAGAACTATGCTTGTTCACACTACCTGCTCAGATGGAAGGAATGGGTGTTAACGACCCTGTTGAAGCAGCAAGAACAGCCTTTATTACTTCCAGAGCATACTTGCAACAGATGACACAGACAAAGAAAGAGATGAATCATTAGATTAAAGGATTTCGAGAAGATAAGCTAACCTCAATACTGACATCTCTGAGTGAAGGGAAGAAGTGAGCAATCCAAAGAGCAGTAAAGGGCAAGACATCCACCTGGCTGACCGTACTACCAGTGTCCCACTACCAATTTGACCTCTCACCATCGGAATTTCGTGATGCTTTGGGTATTAGACATCACCAACCACTATCAAAGTTGCCTGCTGACTCTGATGGATGTGGTGCAGAGTTTATCCTTCAGCATGCTTTGGACTGCAGAAAAGGTGGTTTGATCATCCAATGGCACAATGAGGTGAGAGATGCTTTGGTGACCTTGCATCCATTGCATTTAGGGATGTGATAAGAGAACCAATTGTGAGAGATGCTGATCCAGTGAGAGGTCTTCCTGCCTTGGTAGCTGATCTATGTGTGAGAGGATTGCATGTGGGCCACCCAGACTGAGGTGTTACTTGATATTCATGTCATGGACACTGACGCCCAGTCATATACTAGCCGCACTGTGATTCTGTTCTCTTATCAGCTGAAAAAGAAATACCTAGATGCTATTGAGGTTAGACATGCATCTTTCACCCCTTTTGTCACCTCAATTGATGGTATCCTTCATGAAACGTTTAGCAACAAAAATAGCATTGAAGTGGGGAAAAACCACTAAGTGAAGTGATTGGATTAGTAAGGGCGATGTTGGCATTTGCTATACTAAGAGCCACAAATCTGTGCGTAAGGGGAAGCAGAGTGAAATGGAGGAGTCCAGGTCACATGGATGATGGGGCTGGACTACCCACACCAGCTTATGAATAGAATTTGTATGTGTTATTTGTGTGTGCATGTGCTTGTTATTCCTTTGTATTTTTTAAAATTTGATTTATTTTATGTATACTTCATGTATTCTCTGTTTTGTGTATTCTAATATTGAAGCACCATTTAGATTGAGTATGTTATGTTATTTATAGTCCTGTTACGAAGTTGCACTATTTTATGCCAACAAAACTCTGGCGACCAAAATAGTATCTCATTTAGAAAATATTTCTCGTGTTTTCTCTACTACCGCCTACTGTCTCTGTCATCTTTAAATCTAAAGCAAAAAAATCAAGGGATGTGATTGGCAAACTTCCATATTTACTATCCACTCCATTATTTGTCCACTACGCTGCTCATCAAAGTGTATAATATTCCATTGATTATGAAAATATTAACTGCTCAAACATGGGAAGCACAATCCACTAATTGTAGTTTTTTGAATTCTGTGTAGGGATATGTCACTCATGATTAGTGCATGCTTTACAAACATAAATTCCATTGATGAATAATTAATTCTTATGACATTCTTGTGGTTGTTACTATTTCCAAAACCCCAGACCAATATATAACAATGCCAATTGACCTAAATCAGTCACAAGCCCAATTACAATATGCTACTGACATCCACAATAACCCACCTGTCGTTTCAAGCCACTGAATACCATTAGGACCAGCAGAGGACAAAGTATATCTTCGTCTTGTGTCGTGTGAGCATGTCACTGAAGTACCATTCTCATTGAATAAAGCGTGGTGATGGGAAGAACTGTTTTCCTTACATGGACAAGGTATTTCAATCTGGGTAACTTCATCTATAATTGATTCCTTAATATCTGAATATATGCATTGATAAAGTTCTACATTGGATGCAGTTATATAAATTTCATAACTGGAGACTCGATCCACCAACATGACTGCACATCCAAATGCTAATAGTTTAATGCAATTGGAAAAAATACAGAATGGTTTGTTTTCAGAATTATAAGCAATTTTCCAGTTTTTTAATAACAATGATGTGACTATAAAGCAGAATTCTCCATATCTAATCACACTGTGCCCATTTGTAGATGAAAACAATATCAAGGTGGTAGTCGAGTCTGTGCAGCCGGACAATTCACGTGCAATATCTTGTCTACTAAGTTCTTTGAGTAAGGTTTGCATAAAATATTTAGCTTCATCACAGCTTTTTCCATTGCATTTGAAGATAATATTCAGATGCAGAAGAATATTGATGAAATCTTTTGGCTCAAAGAAGTTATCTTTATAAATACCACAGTTTGGATATCTTGAAGCTACCAAATTTAAGAGTGCGATGGATATGATGCCTTCATCACGAGCAGCTACTATTACTGGATTCATATCATTACTTGTCACTACGCTAACCAGCTGACTAAAAATATCCATAAGGACTTGAGGGCTAGTGAATACCACTTTGGGGAGTACCTCTGGGTAGTACATGATTGCATGAAATTCATGGAATGTGTTGAGGAACTTGTCTATATCCTTTATGTTAAAAGTTTCGGCCCTTTCAATTAACTCATTGATATGAATCATATGTACAGATTTATTGTTGCTGATTTCTGCGTACAATTTAAGCCATCTTAATTGAACATCAGTTGGCTTCCCTTTCTGGCTCATTTCAAGTAGTTCGTTTTTTATTTTTTGTATTATTTTCTCATCATCATCTGGGTGGTTTGAATTTAATGGAAAAATTAACTTATTGCCTTCATTTTTTAAAGTTATATCGTAGATTGAAGGGTTGAGGAGCTTTATTAGTTGTTTATTTTTCTCATCCAGTGTTTCTCCACTGCACTGATATTCAAAGTCTCTAAATGTACCTACCATTAGCAATTTTATATCATGATTACCTGTACTTTTTGTCTGTTCTAGAGCTACACAATACATAAGGATCTCCTTTTTGGTACAAGCTAGTTGTACATGTGTGGATCCTTCAATGGGATAGTCATTAAGCTCATCACACAGTTTTGGAACAAATATGGGAAAGCATGGCGTAGGAACAATAGCAGACAGTAATTGGCTGAATTGTGACTGACCACCAAGGTCAACGAATTCATACCAGTTCAATATTTTGTGTATATTACCATGTGGAGGCTTTTGATTCCGCAACGTTGAACTTTGCTCACAAAAAGATACTTGCCTGATTAGTTGTTGTACAGATCTTTTATTAGTGTGCTTGGGAATCTGCAAAGTTGATTGTACCTCATCAATAGAGAAAAACTCTGATTGTGCCAAATTATAATGCGCAATCCTTTGTGGTTCCTTTGACGTGTGAAGTAATATATCATCCAGCAATGTATCATTCATTTTCTCAAATGACATATGATCCTTTCTAATAGATATAATTGATGTAGCCAAGGTGCTTTGTTGAGATGATAATCCTGTTTTCTGGTGCAAAAGATTTATAAGATTTTTTTCACCAACTCCTAGTGGACCATAAATATGTATTCTATTGAAATGTACTGATATTGCAAGTCTTGGATCTTCAGCTTGGCTATATGTGGAATCCATGCCTAACATCGCAATTGATTATTATTTGATCATGCATTTAAAGGTCACTTACTTTTATAAACAAAAACAATTTCTCCCGTGCTCTTCTGGTAAACATTCCATGCAGGCTATTTGATGAATTTAATTAATACAAGGGATGCACAATTAAAAATGCTTACGATCATAGGTCCAAGTTCCTCATGCACATCTGGGTGATTCTACATGCATTTGAGAAAGGGTAGGAAACATTATTACTAGTCCACATTTTAATTAGGTTAATCACTTTCTCATGCCCACAAACAATTACGTATAAACACACTGGTTTAAATGCAGTGCCAGTAATGAGAGCTGCAAACATGAATACACTTTTTATGGTGAAGAAGTTCATGTTTGAGTGCTTAGCTTGGCATAGTGCAAATTCCAAACGTTCAGTTGTATTTTATGTGGTCAAGCATTTTGTGTACAATCTTGAATCGAGCAATTGTCTAATGATACACTGACATTGCATTGCAGGGATAAGTAAGAAAACCATTAATTTTAAGCAATGCAAGTGTGCACAATACAACAAAAATAGACGATACATGTAAACTGTAGTGACATGAACTTGGATACAAATGTAAACTGCAGTGATGTGAACTTGGATTACATATGTACAGTCATGTTTATACATTATTTTGTATATGAATTCCTGTGTATATTCATTGCACAGTTTTGTTTGCTGCTATAAGTTAGGTCTTTATCAGATACCATAACTTGTGAAGGTGGCTAACCCATGGCAACAGTGGCATTCGACAAGATTGAGTAATTTCAGGTTGGAGAGGAGCCTGTTACACTAACAGCCACACTGGAGTCAGCAGAGCTGTACTTCACTCCAAATTGCATCAAGGCAAATAAGAAAGTGGCATTTTAATAGGCATGAATGAGTCTGTGAAGCAATGCACTCACTGCAAAGGATGTGGTTGTGGTTGATCACGTGAGAGAATGTTTGAAACTCCTCCCAAACGTACTTGATGAACCATATTTGTGCACATGTGACAGAAGTAGTCTGTATGTAGACTGGCAGTGGTGCGGATTGTCAATTGTGCTGATTATACCAAGTCTCTTAAGGGCTGTCATGAAGTTCATGGTAGTATATACCCTCACATTTTGTGGCAGTGTTTGGAATTTACCAAATAGTATGTTCAGTGGACACTCGGTCGCATTCTGGAAGGGGCTATCGACAAAGTCAAGTTCCTGTAAGAAAAATGGGTGAACTGGGAGACGTTGCGAAGTTTAAGGAGATCCTGGAAAAAATGATGGAAGAGCATCATCAGAGAGAGAAGAAGATAGCTACAGAAAAGGGTAAAGTGTGAGAGAGAAGAAAGACAATTTAAGTGATGGCTGTGCATATTTAATGGGAGTGTAATGAATTTGATGGAAGCGGAAAGATGGTGGGTGGCTCCAAGGCACTGGTGAAGTCTTTTGGAGAATATGATCTGAAACTCTGCAGACTGACAGATGTATGTGATATCGACATGTATCGAAAGATTGTTGGAAGCATACAAAGTACTGAAACAGAGGTGGTGTTCAGGCAAACTTCAAGCAGTGATGTAGGGAACATAGCTTGAAGGAAAATGTGAAAAATCATGATAGTGATGTTGTGGAACATTATGTTTGTGGAAGTGATCAACTACAAGATGCTTGATGATTTTGGTCATGTTAATATTGATGAATGGCATTATACCAGTAGCCATGGTAGTGATTTGGAGGGTAGGCAACTTTTCCTTTTTCCTGGTCAAGTTCAGCAGAAAATAAGGATGAGTAACTCAGACACTTGACTCCCAGCTAGGCGACCCTTTTGCTGGCAGTTGTAACAACTTGGTACAAACTTTCGGTTTTTCTCACTATGAGCAGTTGGTTTAGTTTCAAAACCTTGTTCTTAACAGTTCCCACCCTATCTTCATGGCCTGTTTTCCACAAGACATGTAATAACTTTCTGCTCTCCTTTACCCAGATGAGTTGGCTTCATCCCTCCTCTGTCTGGCTGTGTGGTACTTGTCTATCAAACGTTTGTGAAATCTTCAGCCAATAGTCCAGCCTCTTCAGCTGTTTTTGGTTTACATTCCCTCATCCCATATTTGCACACCCATAGGCAGGGTGTGTATAGTAGCTGCTTTGTTGCTTCTAGCTCCAGTACTTTCGAGGCCTCTTTTCAATGCATGGTCCACTTCTTCAGTAGGTCCGTACCTTGTAGCCAGTTGCAAGTAATTTTCAACTTCTTTCCATGTGGTAGCCCGTTGCCTCCTGTACATCTCTCTCTTTGTTGATGTTATGGGGAGACGATTCCAGTGAAATGTGCTGTTACATGAAAGGCTGAAAGGGTCAGTCAATGCGACTTCCTAACACCATTTCAAAACAGTTTGTAAAATTAACTTCATGATGCTTATTAACTGCTTATTTAAGTTTCTAATTTCACCTTTGTATACGTCCGTACTCGTCGCGATATGTAATCACCAAGATATAAATCGTTAATTGCCATATATCACTGCGTACGGGCCAGCGGCGGATCCAGGTTTTAGGGGGGGGGGGGGGGGGGGGGGGGCCACGGGTGGTGGGTGTGGCTGGGGGTGGGGTTGGCTTCTGGCCCGATACAAAAAGGGGGGGGGGGGGGTACTGTTGGTTTCTGGCCGATACGACGAGCGGGTGTGTGTGTGTGTGTGTGTGTGTAGGGTGTGTGTTGGTATACGAAAAGCGGGGGGGGGGGGGGGGGGGGGGGGGGAGGGGGAATGCTATCGGCTTCTGACCCGATACGAGAAATGGGGAGGGGGGGGGGTATGATCGCATATCGGGGAGCCCGGGATAATGTACACTAGTAGAGTTCATGCGTGCGGGTATCAATAGGCAGCCAGCGCAAGCGTGTAAAATGCGGCCTGAAAATTTATGAAATTTATAAATGGAAGGGGAAGGGGGGGGGGGGGGGGGGGGGGGGGGGGCACGTGCCCCGAGTGCCCCCCCCCCCCCCCCCCCCCTGGATCCACCGCTGCGGGCCGTCGTGTGGTCTGCGCTAGTAAATACCCTCACAGAGTCATTTGTTCCACGAGACACTGGCAAGTAAGAGGCGTCTTCATAGGATCATGGACCCCTGGAATGCCGTCCCCGTGTTACATATGAGCTGTACACTAACCAGTACTTCACCCCTATGGCTGTGAGTGAGCATTACCGTTGAGTCAACCACCTCAGTCGTTCCCCAGACGTCGCCACCACTGCTGCCCACAACTGTCCCATCCCCACTATCACTGCTGTACGAATAGCCGGTACTATATGTACAATTGATGACGCGCTTAGTGAAACAGCATTATAAACTGAAGCCTTTTACGGGAATTAGTGCAAGAGCATCCTGAAATATTTGGACAAGGTACAGTAGGCATGGAGCTGGCAATAAGAAATGTAGAAGAGGTTTTGTTACAGTGCACAGGATATGAGATGTTCGTGACATGCACATGCAAAATGAAACAGTTGTTAAATCGCCTTTCTGTCATGGAGGAACTCAAATACGTAAAAAGTCATCTCATCGCCGAAAAGCTCCTTTCTAACGTACTGGGTTACTGGAATGGTTAAAAATAACTATAATAGTTTGTGTACTTCAGAAAGCATGCTTCGATTTCTATAGCTTCCATTGCTGTGCAGATACTGCGAAGTCGTGACCCGTTTTACATCAGGTAGCTCCACACGAATCACATCGACGAGTATGCCATGGCTATATGTTTTTCCAGCTGTGGAATGGAAAAATCGGCCTGAAGGACAGATTCCTTTTAACTCAGAGTTACATTTTTCTCTGCAAGCTGACTTTAGTAATATAGATTCCATGTTCTTTCATCAAAACCTGCCTTCTTTTAATTCGTACGGTACCTAAGTTATTCAGAAAACGTGCTCGCAATAAGAATAGGAGGTTAAATTTTCATAACCTAGTTTAATGCAAGGGGGGGGGGGGGGGGGGGGGGGGGAGAAATTGCCCCCCCCCCCCTTCCCCGCTCCACCGCCTGTAGATTGTCAGGAACTACGTGAGTAGTTCCTAGGAATTGACCAAGTCTCGGCCCCAGACCAAACAGGTGCAGCTACAGTCATGCCGGTGATGTGACCGCTCGGGTGATGCCAGGACTTATATTTCTCTTTTATCAGTGTCAGGATCAGCCCTATATAGGACTCTTTGTGGAGCCTTATTGTTCACGTAATTCCCGTGGTAATTATGCCCTTTTTTTGGTTCTGGCTTCTCAGTCGAGATATCTTTTCTCTATAGCTCGGCTGATAGTTTTGTTTCTGGGTTTTAAAGGCATATCTTTCACTCTGCTGCTAGCTTTGGCTCACCTTATGGCTGCTATGAGATGTTCTTGTGATTGCTCTAGCGTACGTCTCTCTTCTTTTTGGCGTTTCCTTCATAGTGAATGTGAGTTTTTGCTTTGCATGCACGCTTCTGACGATCATTCATGCTCATTGCTCTGATAGTATTTTACTCGTCACTATTCTTTTGTTGACGTGGAGGCACAAATAACCAATTTCATAAGTGTGTAAATATAGAAATATGCATGGCACCAGTAGTAATAGTAACAGCCAGCTATGGGTTTTCAGCCGGCACTATGAAAATAAGATATTTCGAGTATCTGTTCAACGCCATGCAATCGGCTGACCAGTGATGATAAAATGCAGAACCCTTACATGCCTACGACATTCTTTGAAATTGATTCTATCGCGAGCATACAAAAGGAGAAAGAACATGGAGAACAGCTATGAGGTCCCCATAATCCATGCAGTCCAACTAGCGCGAAATGACATTTTAAACCCCCCATACACTGTCCGTCATCGGGAGTCTGGCTGGGTACAGTTCACGTTTTCTTAAAATGATTTCATGACCCGGGTCAATTCTAGTCTCGGCCCCACATCCAACAGATTGAGAATGCATTACCTCTGGGTCTTCGGAATACATCTAGCTATAAAAATTTGTTGTGTAGCTGGATTCATAGTATGCTGCTATAGGTATATAGCAGTTACCAAATAAACCCTAAGGCAACAAGGTAGCATTATGAAAATTAAGGACTATTGCTTGAGGTTGGCTGGACAAGCAAAAAAGTAAATTAATATTAATAACTGCAGAGGAGATGAAATAATTATTAGAGCACTAATTATACTGCAACTGAATAGTACCACAGCATGAATCGACCTATGCCAAATTGATGATCATTGCATAAATGTCATTAACTTACCCATACAGCTAGGAATTTATTCTGTTTTTCCATAGGCACCCACTGATTACAGCTTGTATCGACCCATATTGCTAAAATATTTGGAGGAAGTCCCTAAAGGAATAACAATGTAACAACATAACATTAAGAGGAAAATGTGTCCTACCGGCTTTATAGTTGATAGGTTGTGACAATTTGTCGAGAAATAATCAATTAAATCCTTGTGATGAAATGTGATGACTAAGTCAAGAGGAGTGATACCATTTCTGTCAGCATGATAATAATCACACTTGTGATCCTCCACCAAGTACTTAGTAATAGATAGATGGCCACCTTCACAGGCATGATGAAGAGGTATCCTTCTTAACGTATTTTCTCTTGTAGGAATGCAGTGTTTTACTTTTATTAAGTATTCCACCAGGTCCTTATTTCCTCCTAGTGCAGCCAAATGTAGCACAGTGTCTCCACTAATATCCACATCGGTAACTTCACATTCATGCTGCTCTATCAAATATTTCACTATATCAAAGTCTCCCATTCTGCAAGAAACATGTAGTGGGGTTCTACCAAATAAGCCTTTAGACAAAATACTACAATTTTTTTTAATAAGGTAGTCAGCAAATTCCAATCTGTTGGGTGTCTTGCTAAAGTCAGCTAAGTGAAAGGCTGAATCTCCATGTTTATCTTCATAACAAAGATCACACCCTTTTTCCACAAGATACTGCACAATATCTTGGTGTCCCATTAAGCATGCAAACTGTATGGGTGTTCTACTCCATAATCCTCGACCTTCAACATCCAATTTATTCATATCGACTAAGTATCTAACGAGACTTATATTTCCTCCAAAGGCAGCCATATGAATTGCTGTGTTTTTAAACACATCCTCCCATAAAACGTCAACCTGCCATTTTTCCACTAAGTACTTAGCCATTTCTAGATTTCCCCTTTCGCAAGCATGAAACAATGGTATTCTGTTGTATTTACCCGGCAGCTTTATATCACACTTCTGTTCAACTACTAAGTGCTCAACAAGATCTGTATCACCACTAAGCACAGCCAAATGAATTGGCTTATCACCATTGACATCATTTGTATTGAGGGCAATATAACATTTCTTCACTAGGTATATTACTGCTTCTTTTTTCCTTTGTTCACAAGCACAATGCAATGGTGTTCTTTCCAATTGATTGCGACATAAAAGGTCGGCAGAGCAGTACTCATGCAGATAACTAATTACATCAATATGGCCACCAATTGCAGCACTATGGATTGGAAAGTTGCCATTCTCATCCTTTTGGTTTATGTCGATGAGCTTTTCTTCCACCAGACACTTTATAGTGAGAAAATCACCTTTACGACAGGCATCATGCACTGTGGTGGAAAATGATAAATATGAGTTGTAATGTAATGTGTTCATTATTTTTCATGGTGCACATCAAAGAGGCACTTTTCTGCACTCCGGCATGAGGTGGTAATGTGTGAATCATGCTCTTAACCCACTTAAATATGCAATTTAATTTCAATTTTAGTTGTTGTGTATTTGGTGTGTGATAATAATAATCGAGAATTACGTTGGATTTGACCCCGATTATGAAGTCATTAAAAACGTGACCCGCTTCTAACAAGACTCCTGACGAGCTAATGGCTTACCTTGTTGTCGTCATCGTACAAGAAGGCAACAACAAGCAGTTTCGTATTTGTTTGATGTCACAAAACCGCGTAGTTGTAGAATTTTCCAAACTCATACCCAGTCCCACGTATTTCTTCTTCTTGTTGTTCTTGTTCTTGACCACCCATAACTCGGGATAGGAACACTTTTAAAAAATGAAAATCAACCAATGGCTTCAGAATTCGTTGGCATTCTCGCTTCTGTGGTCAAAACGCCTCGAGGCTACATGGCATATATCGGTGGTTGTGCTAGCAAATCACATATAGTTAAGCATACTGCACTGACACGACTCGAATAGGTCATACTTCGCTCTTTATACTAAGTACTAGTAGTACAAGTAATCTCTATGAGAAAGTTGGTGGCATATAGGATTTGAAGGCAATGGTGGTGTAAAAAGGAAGGAAACAAGGGTTAATAATAAGGGAAAATGGAATAGTCCTATATTTAGCACACGAACAAGATACTATATCCTACATATAGAAATGTGCTAAATATAGGACTATTCCATTTTCCCTTATTATTAGACCCTTGTTTCCTTCCTTTTTACACCACCATTGCCTTCAAATCCTATATGCCACCAACTTTCTCATAGAGAATGTTTTTTATTTACTTGATTTTTATTCATACCCGATTATGAGCCGTAGCATGTTAAGTAGTCCATCTTGATACGGGGAGGTTGTATATTATGACATATCTTTGAGTGACATTAACTCTTTTTGCCGAGCGAGATGCACGATCAGGACTATGACAATATCGCTGTCTTTTAGCAGCCCGTTCCTTTTCAGGATCTGCTCGATACCTTGCGAATCATGACAGGAGACGTATGTGTCGTGTGCAAAATGACTCTAAGTTGGACAACAGTGTATCTATGCACCGTATTCCAGTCGAAAAAGTAGGAGGGCACATTGGATTCGATCGCTTCGCCTTGTAGAGAAGGATATTAAAGCTTACCATCGCGTGTGCAGCCGTCACTTTCCTTTGGATGGACAAAGCGATCCCCTTGACCTGTATCCAGTTGGATTAAGTGCGGTTGTAAATGTCATTCCTGAAGGGAACAGTGGTCAGGATTCACTTGGGGTTTGCACCCCATTTGAAATGGAAGTTCCTGTACATGCAGTTACATGTAGTATGGCCACTAGTACTGTGGCGGCGGCCTAGATACACTCTTGTTCAACTTACGAGTCATTTTACACATGACACATACGTCGCCAGTCATGATTCTACACAGGAAGAACTCTGGAAGTGACGCGATTAAGAATAATTGCATTCCTTGCACCGTTAAAGGAAGGGTCTATTGGGCACTACATAACGTACACGTGCGTACTGTAATCATTCTTGTACTTCGATCGTAACTTAGTGAAGTTGTTTTTCTCAAATGCTTTCACGTCAGGAAAAGAAGAAAGCCAAACAACGAGCAAAGTACATCAAAACTCCAGACGACGTATTAGATTCTGCTCGAGCGAGCTACAAAGCAGAGCCTGAAAGAAACTGGCCTCTCGAAATGCAAGGTATCGAGCAGAGCCTGAAAAGGAATGGGCCTCTCAATGTGAGAACTATCGAGCAGAGCCTGAAAAAAACGGCCCTCTCGAAACGCAAGGTATCGAGCAGAGCCTGAAAAGGAACGGACCTCTCAACGTGAGAACTATTGAGCAGAGCCTGAAATTCAAAAGAAACGGGCCTCTGAACGTGAGAAGTATCGAGCAGAGCCTGACAAAGAAACGATGCCCCAGGTATTGAGCGGAGCCTGAAAAGTAAAGGGCTGCTAAAAGACAACGATATTGGCAGAGTCGCTTGGCGAAAAGAGTTAAGGTCACTCAAAGGTATGTCATACTTTTGCTTGTACCAGTAGCTACCTACTCTTACTAAGCTTGGTTTACAATATGACATTGGTGGCTGAACATTACAGATCAATTACGGACCAATTACGATCAAAAACTACGCATCGGAATATGTGCATGAAAAAAAAAAGAAAGAAACAAGTAAACAGACCTTCTCAATGAGAAAGTTGGTGGGATATAGGATTTGAAGGCAATGGCGGTGCAAAAAGCAAGGAAACAAGGGTCTGTAATAGTAAGGGAAAATGTCATAGTTCTACATTTAGCACACGAACATACCATATGCTACAAAAGGGCCGTTTGACATTTTTCCTTACTATTACAGACCCTATTTTTCACCACCATTGCCTTCAAATCCTAACCAACTTTCTCATTGAGAAGTTTTTTTTAATTACTTGTAACTGTGTAGCTTAGAACATGCCATGCCATTTCAATGATTATTGAAAAAGGTGTACAAGAAAGAATAAATACAGAGAATAAATGAATAAGTACAGAAGCAAGAAAAAAATTATGCATGAATACATGAAAGTGTACATTATTCTTATTTATATAAAACAATTACACAAACTTAGCCCATACAAGGTAGCACACAGGATTATTCTAATCATTATCATTATTAATTTTTTTTCATGTTTTTACTTGAAGCGGGATTCGGAGCATGTCAGGCTGCCAGAGCTACCGAGCTACCGAGCAAAGGAAGCATGAAGAAAATGATGCCAAATGCAAGGAGCTAGGGTGTGTTTGCGTCCCCATGGTGGTTGAGGCATATGGTGCTTGGGGGACAGAAGCAATGGAGTCATTTTCTCTTCTGGCCTCTCGCCTTGCATTAGCCCCAACAGGGCTAAGGCTGAGGTCCTAGCTGCCTTATATGGGAGGCTGAACCTCAACCTAGTTAGAGCCAATACCACAGCCATCCTCTCCAGGTGTTTTGTCCCTGACTAGTACCTATAGTAGGGTGCATTTACTTACCTTACTGCTGTATATTTGTGTATCGTAATTATATTCCTGTTATTTGGGACAGTGTCCAGCAGAATCACCCTTCTGACTAGTTTTTCAAGTTTTCAATTTTTTTGATTTTCCTTGAACACCCATGAGCTTCTATCAGATGGTCCTTACGCATCCTAAATCGGACTATCCATCATAAAGTTATTAGGCGCTGAATTTATAACTAGCCATACATTTCAATGCGAGCGTTACTTTTCTTTTGCTTGTTCTGGAAATTTTGCTGGACACTGTCCCATTTTATGATTAAATTATTTACATAAACTATACAAATGCAACAATAACCAAACACAAGTCACAAAACAACGTACAAACTCAAATGTATTCCTGATGATGGCAGGAAAGTCGGCACTAAATAGCCCTCACATTTGCCCTAACTAAATGGAGATTGAGCCGGCCATACAGTTCAGACAGAACCATAGATTTGGGCCTGGATGAAGACGTGGCTAGGCGAGATGCCAACATGGAAAACGCCTCCAAAGCCTTCTTCCCCCGTGCTCCATATGATTCCACTACCAGAGGAATACAGACCCATCCAAGATCACTACATTTAGCATCATTAGCCTCATGTTTTCGGAGCTCAGTGGCATGTGCAGCTGCTCCAGCAGTTACTCCCGCTTCAAAAAGAATTTTGGAGTTTAGCGGTGATGTAACTGATAAGTCACAGGCTGCAGTTTTATTATTATTATTATGATCTGTATGTACACATTCAATAACAATAATAATTCTTTACTTTTTCCATTCATATAATTTCTTGTATGACATTATGTATGAATGTGGGAAATTTTCAAAAATTCTGAATTTTTTATGATTTATTTTCTGATATCACAATATCAGGAAATAATTTAAAATGCAACGTTTTCAAATGGTTGTTAATCCCAATTACAGCTCTAAAACGATGGACTATGAATAAGATGCTTGCCACATAAAAGGTTACAAGTGCACCAAGCATGCATCATGTATAAACTGATAAACTCATTTTTTACTTACACTGTATGTAAAATCTATAAAGGTTGAGTGTGTGTTTATTTGCCTTAACTTACATGCATTGCATCCCAGAGGTAAGGTTTCTAGATTTGATACTGGATTCATACCATGCAGCAGCTACCACACACCACAATGAAATTTTAATTTTTTTTCAATCTGTTCATAACACATGCTCTGGCAAATACCTGTACGACTTTAGGCCATAACGGTTGATATGGCCTTGTAATATTGACGCACTGATATAGTACCAGCAGAGATGACTATCATTGTTATTATTCTACTGACATTAATTTCTAGGAAATATACTGAGGTATGCAGGTCCATAAATTATAAGCTGTTTATCCATTATAAGCTGTTTCCATAATACAAATGAAAGATGAATTGCAACTGTACCTGACGTTGATGTAAGCTTTCCGCTCAATTTTTCAGTCATTTGATTGTTGCTATGGTTTCTGAAAATAAAGTGAAACGTTATAGGGAGCTTCCAAATATTATGTCAAACCACATATAATAATGTACCCTCAAAGGTTTATTTTTATGGGCTACAAAATGATAATCGGAATTACACTGTTTTCTACTTGCATCAGATTATGATACTTTGAATGTGAAGCTCAGTCAAAACAGTGAAGTAACTCAGCAAAATGCATTGTAACTTAGTCCAGATATCATCCATTACTTACAAAAATTCAAGACTCTCGACGATCGGATCGTTTAGCTTGTTATGGCAATCGAATTAGAAGTCAAAAACGAGCAGTTTCTCTTTGCTTTATGTCACAGAATCGCGCGGTTGTAGAGAACAATAGGGTACTGCCCGTCCTTGTACCTAGTCCCGGAACATGGTTTCCTTCTTCTTGGCAACACATAACTCGGGATAGGAACGCTTTTAAACAATGAAAGTTTCACCAATAGCTTCAGAATAGGCTGGAAGAGCAGCTTACATATAAAATAGTTGATGTTATATTTTGGTAAACAATCGACTATACGGTCTATGCAAGACGCATAATTAGACAACTTGTAAGACGTAATTTGTAGATATCTAAATATTAATAGCGAGCAACTAGAGTAAACACTTTGGTGCTTCACAATCGTTGTTTGGTGTAACCTCTGTTGTTAGTGAAGTTGTTTTTCTCAAAATGCCTTCACGTCAGGAAAAGAAACGAGCAAAACGACGTGCGAAATACCTTCAAGTTCGAGACGAAGTTTTAGAATCGCATGGGCATCCTACAGCGATGCACAATATTCACAGTGATTTCATTGATTTGAATATGAACAAAAATCAAGGAAACTAGTAACTCCAAACATTCTCGAGAAAGTTGAAGGCAATTGGTGATGTACAAAGCATGGAAACTAGGTCTTATCAGATGGGAAAATGTAATAGTCCTATATTTAGCACATTTCTATGGCATGTGTTGTTTGTGTACATGTGCTAAGTATAGGACTATTACATTTTCCCTTCTGATAAGACCTTGTTTCCGTGCTTTTTACACCACCAACTGCCTTCAAATCCTATATACCACCAAGTTTCTCGTGGAGAATGTTTTTAATTACTTGTAAATACACTTATATAGTGTTGAATTCCTATAATCATGGGATGAAATGGGAAGAAGCAATGATTGCAGACATAGTTTACAATATCCATTATGCTACCATTAGTGTTGGATATATAGCCTCCCTTAGAACTTCCATTGCACTGCCTTGTGGTATGTCATCCACATGAAGCTGAACTCCTCCCCCCCCCCCCCCCCCCTTTGTCTTCCCTAACTTCCATCATGCTTTCTTCAATTACATTCTATGGTATTCCCCACATGATGGCACGCTCCATCGTCATTGGGCTGGGGTAATGAAAGGAGCTCATGCACAATTTTTACAAATTGGTGCCATTGTGCCTTCGCATACAAATCCTGTCTTTCCATTTGATCCTCTGGTATTGATTCCCAACGAGTGCAACCAGTACAGTACAGCTTTGTGGGCAATGCCACTAAAATACTCTGGAAGGACTTGACTATTGTGATGTAACGATTATGTAATGTATATGCACGTGACTTTACGTTAGCAAGGAGCAGCGTGTATGCGTTTTGTACCAGAGTGTATCCGATTACATCCGTTTGATAAGGCACGTATATACCACATGGTGGCAGCGGTTAACTCATGGCAAGCATCCGTTTAGTACCGCCGAAGCCTTTTGATTTCAAATGCCCTGATGACTGGGAGAGATGGAAAAGGCAGTTCGAGCAATATAGAATTGCCTCAGGTCTTTCAAACGAGTCCGAAGAGCGACAGGTGTGGACGCTCCTCTACTGCCTGGGAGAGGATGCCGAGGACGTGCTTACCTCCACCATACGGGCGAAGAACGGAAGAAGTATCAGGAGGTATTGGGAAAGTTCGACGGATTCTTCAAGGTTAGGAAAAACGTCATTTTCGAGAGAGCCCGGTTTAACAGGCGAAACCAGTTGGCGGACGCGCTGGCAGAGCAGTACATCACAGCCCTGTATAGTCTAGCAGAACATTGTGAGTACGAAGGTTGGAAAGATCAGATGATCTGCGACAGGTTGGTGGTCGGACTTAAGGACTCGGCCCTTTCAAAGCGCTTGCAGATGGACCCAGACCTTACCCTAGAGAAAGCCAAGAAAGCAGCGCGGCAAAGAGAAGCGGTGAAAGAACAATAACAGGAACTAAAAGGTGATGTTTCCTTATCTGGAGCTTCAAATGTGGACCAACTGAGCCAGCAACAACGCAGAGTAGACAGAAGAGGCGGAAATAAAGTTGGAGCATCCACTCTCAAAAACAAGTGCACATATTGTGGTACTGGCCCTCACCCCAGAGAACAGTGTCCTGCTCGAGATGCAACATGCTACTTCTGTCAGAAAAATGGTCACTTTAGTACAAGCTGCCGTGCCCGCAGAGGATACGCAGCACACTTCAAAAGCGATAACGCACAGATGGACTCAGCATTTCACGACACTTTGGGACAGACTGCATGGACTATTGATGTCACCGTCAATGGCGCGGGCTTGAATTTCAAAGTGGACACTGGAGCTGAGGTTACTGCCATATCAGAGGCAGCTTTCCAATCTTTAGGCAAAGTGGAACTCTTGAAACCCAAAAAAATCCTTCTTGGGGCAACCTCAATACCTCTTCACGTTATAGGACAAATAAATGTAACACTCAAGCATGGTGATTGCACATGTCAGCATTCAGTCTACATAGTCAGAGAACTTAGAGTGAATCTGCTAGGACTACCAGCTATCCAGGCACTCCATATACTTGATGATATTGGCGGTGTTGATGAATACAGCCAGAACATTTATCAACAATACTCAGCCCTTTTCCAAGGTCTTGGCACATTTGGTGAGCCTTACCACATAAAACTCAAACCTAATGCCACCCCTTTCTCATTGTACTCAGCACGAAATGTCCCCATTCCACTTCTTGACAAAGTGAAGTCTCTCCTGAATGAGATGGAGTCCACTGGAGTTATCTCCCAGGTGGAAGCACCAACCGATTGGTGTGCTGGTATGGTGGTTGTGCCCAAGAGAAATGGAGACATCAGAATCTGCGTTGACCTTAAGCCATTAAACGAATCAGTCCTTCGTGAGGTTCACCCACTCCCTAAAGTAGACACCACACTAGCTTTGTTGTCTGGTGCAAAGATATTCTCCAAAATTGATGCCAACAGCGGCTTCTGGCAGGTCCCATTAGCGGAAGAGTCACGTCTACTAACAACTTTCATCACGCCCTTTGGACGATACTGCTTCAACAAACTACCATTTGGGATCTCAAGCGCACCTGAGCATTTTCAGAGAATTATGAGCAAGTTGCTTGTAGGTTTAGAGGGCGTTGTATGCCAAATGGACGACACGCTTGTATTCAGGACTAGTCAAGAAGAGCATGATCAGAGACTACATGCAACACTTAACCGAATCCAGTTAGCAGGGATGACATTGAACAAGGAGAAGTGCTTATTCAACAAACCAAGACTCAAATTTTTAGGCCATATTATTGACAGTACAGGCATATCTCCTGACCCAGAAAAATCAATGGCCATCAAAGAATTCCCACCACCTCGTAATGTGTCGGACTTGAGACGGTTTATGGGGATGGTGACCCAGATGGGGAAGTTCTCCCCTATGTTAGCACAACTCAGTCAGCCATTAAGGGCACTGCTCAGCACCAAACAGACTTGGTGTTGGGAGCCTAAACAGCAGGAAGCTTTTGCATTGGTGAAAGAGGAATTAACCAAACCCAGTACATTGGCCTACTATGATCCAGCAGCTGAAACTAAGGTTTCAGCAGATGCTTCCTCACATGGCTTAGGTGCAGTGATGCTACAGATGGCTGAGAACATTTGGAGACCGGTAGTCTTCGCTTCTCGTTCAATGTCGGACACTGAGCTCAGATATGCTCAAATTGAAAAAGAAGCCCTGGCAACAACGTGGGCCTGTGAAAGGTTTAAGGATTACCTTATTGGGAAGGAGTTTAGTATTGAAACAGACCACAAACCTTTAGTTCCCCTGCTGAGTTCAAAGCAACTGGATACCCTTCCACCTCGTGTACTTCGCTTCCGGCTGCGACTCATGCGGTTTAATTACACTATAAGTCATGTGCCTGGGAAGCTACTATATATTGCAGATGCACTGTCACGTGCACCTGTTACAAAGCCAGATAAAGATTGTGTCAGCCTACAAGAGGAGGTTGAGATTCATGGACAGTATAACAAAATATCTCCCAGCAACACACAACAGGCTGCAGCAGTATTGCTCAACACAGGCTTCTGACCCTATTTGTGCACAGGTAATAAAATACTGTCGCTTTGGTTGGCCAGACAAGCACCATGTCGCAGACAACATTAAACCATACTGGATACACCAAGGTCTATTTTCAGTTCACAAAGGTCTCTTATTGTTTAGGAATCGTATAGTAGTTCCAAAGACCTTGCAGAGGGAAACACTAAGATACACAGTGGACATTTAGGAATTCAGAGATGTCGTTTGAGAACCCTTCAGTTGGTTTGGTGGCCTGGAGTCACCCAGGAGGTAGAGCAGATGGTAAGAAACTGTCGACTCTGTGAAAAAAATGCTCCAATGATAATCTCAGAACCTCCTCGATACTCGTGGCAAAAAATTGGTTCCGACTTATTTGAATTCAATGGACACTGCTATATGGTGATAGTTGACTACTTCTCCAGATACATAGAAGCCACCAGACTACTCACAGCTACCTCTGCAGCAGTCATAAATGCACTCAAATTTGCCTTCTCAAGACTTGGTATTCCGGAGTTACTCATAAGTGACAACGGACCTCAATTTGTGTCACAAGATATGAAAGAGTTCTCTAAGGCATATGATTTCACTCATATCTCCAGCAGCCCTCGCTACCCCCAGAGCAATGGTCAAGCGGAGCGGGTGGTTCAGACCGTGAAAAGGCTACTAAACGCTCTGAGGATCTGTTTGTCTCTGTTATGAACTATAATGCCACTCCAATGCCATGGTGCAACCTCAGCCCCTCCGAGTTGCTGATGGGGAGGAAAATGCGAAGCACCTTACCCCAACCAACTGAAAACCTTATTCCAAATTGGCTGTTCCTTAAGGAGTTTCAGAAGAGAAATTTGTTGTTCAAACAGAAACAGAAACAGTACTACGACCAGAGACATAGGACACGACCTCAACCCTCCTTGGAGGAAGATGATGATGTATGGGTGTCTATAGATGGGAACAAGATACCAGGACGTGTAATGGGCCCAACGCACACACCCAGATCATACATTGTGGAAACTCCATCAGGATTGCTAAGGAGAAACAGATGCCACCTCACCAAAGTGCCCCCATCAGATGAACACAATGAAAACCTGGGCGCCTCTGATGATGAACCTCCACAAGATCTGGAAACAGATGAACAAGAAAATCCTACCCCTCTTCGAAGCCCTATAGCTACACGCAGCCATACTGGGACACTGATTAAACCTCCCTCTCGTTACGGAAGGGAAGATGTGATGTAACGATTATGTAATGTATATGCACGTGACTTTACATTAGCAAGGAGCAGCGTGTATGCGTTTTGTACCGGAGTGTATCCGATTACATCCGTTTGATAAGGCATGTATATACCACAACTATTGAGGTAGTGTTTAAAGGGAGTTACTACAGTTACAAGTAATAAAAACATTCTCTATACGAGAAGGATGGTGGTATATAGGAATCAAAGGTGATGGTGGTGTAAAAAGCAAGGGAACAAAGTTTCTGATTGAAACAGAAAAATGAAATAGACCTATATTAGCAACCACCTTTGATTCCTATATACCACCAACCTTCTCGTATAGAGAATGTTTTTATTACATTTTTTCGGTGGTTGTAGTATTGTATTTAGTTCTTGAAACTTAGCTCTCTCTTTTGTTGATGCGAAGGCATTTTAATGAAAACAACTTCGCTAGCCAAAAGTGATGAACAAAACTGCAATCAAAATGATCCCACCTGTTTATAGCTGGTAATAAGCGTGAATGTTGCCATGGGAACGGTTAAATATAGCACTCCATATTACGTAATGATTACGTATATCAGTTTTATGCTTTATTCGATACCTGAAGATGCCCTTCCAGAAGATTCTAAAGCAGTTTATATAACTTGCACTCTTTAAAATCATTCCTATACCGAGTTGTACTTGCGCGAAAAGACGACGACTACGGAGAAAAATTGGCATGGGGACGAGGAAAACACGAGCTTTTTTGTTCTCTTAAAGCAAACAGTTTGAAGACTGGAACAAAACATTAAAATGACCGTCTTTGCCTTCTGGTTCGATAGCAACAAAGAGCTAAACTATCCGTTTCTTGGTACGTGAGTTATACGCGGGTCGCGTTTTTAATGGCATTCATGATGCCGCAAGAGTCCTACTCGCATAGGTTCCGATCCCTGGTTCAACACCCACATCCCTGTCACACTTACCATGAATCAAGTCCATAACTTTGTCCCTGATCTCTGGCTCATCAAGAAGGAAATCCCTGATCCACCTTCCTCTGCAGTCAAGACAGATATGGTTCCGGCATTGACTCCCACTCCTTTGCTAGGGTAGCAAGGTAGAGGGGCAGAAGTCTTCAGGATTTCTTTGTAGAAGTTCATGAGACAGATTGTATACTTGGTCAACGCTGCGCTCTTTGCAAGTGAATTGCTAACTAACAGGAGGAGAGGGGGGGAGGGCACAAACCCGTTGTGCCCCCCCCCCCCCCCCCCTTCCCCCCGGATCAGCTACTGCTTAGTACCTTGGAAATAGCTCTCATCTAGGTCCTCTACAGTCACTCTTTTGCTGTTAAAGTGTATGGCTGGGGTGTAAGTCAGATGGAAGTACCCCACTTGCCCCGGAAACAGATAGCCTCATCCACACTTTTGATGGATACACATGCAATCTGCTCTGATAAGAGCTGTCCCACACCCTCCCACGAATGGGCTTAGGTTTCTTTCCACTGGGCTTGCCATGTAAACTGCAATTACTTTATTTACAAAAGCCTCATGTCAAATGACCCACGAGTTAAAGAACAAATGGATTACATTATAGAATAACAGCATATTGCTGTATAGAAATTAACATTTAACGTGAATAGTTAAATTACTAAATAAACCTTTTTGTGTGAAAATGATGGCAGCTCTCTAAGCAGTAATAGTAGTAGAATTGTTTTGGCGCAACAGTAAGTGGTGCTATTCAATGAAAGGTATGATTAAGCATGTAGTTATATGGCCACAAAACGTGACCCGTTATTACATCCTTGACCAATCAATGAGTGCGAGAGCACAGTAGAACAAGTCAGGTCGATCGCTCGGAATTCATATATAACTACTTGTCTCATTCAATAGCACTACTTAAAATGGCCGTGATTTTTTCAAACCATCCTGTAATTCATAATACTAAAGTTCCACCTCTATCTCCATCCCTCAACTGCCCCTGCAGAATGGCTTCCCAAGGCGTGAACTATAAGAAATGACGGAGTCACTTTTCAGAACGGCTCGGTAAATGCATTTTTCAGTGATATGATGCAAAGTGGGGTTCGTGTTGTAAATTTGCGGCTATACAAGTACATGCAACACCCTCCGACCATTACAAAAATGCATGTAGCGGATAATTTATATGGTTATGTATACGCATCACACGGCAGTGTGTATGGCCAAACACCGTTGAATTACTTTTCATATATTTCCGTCTGTCTCCGCGTTATTCCATATTACCGAATCGTGCACATTTGTATCGTGATATGACCAAAATATATCGCAAAAATCGCGGCAGTCTGCATATGACTCGCGTACCGAGAAACGGATTGTTTAGCTTTTTGTTGCTATCAAACAAACTATCATTTTTATGTCTTCAGACTGTTTGCTTTAAGCAAAAAAGTATAGGCTGTTCTCGTTCCCAAACCAATTAATTGACTCATCGTCTTAAATATTGAAAAACGTTATGGCGACCAGTACAATTATTAAATCACGAGGCTTCCTTTTTTCTATGGGGGATTGTACTTCATGGTATATACATAATACTTCTCATGCAAGAAACATTATAAGCAACCAGACAAGTCCAAATTGCCGGATACTTGAGATCGAAAGTTGGTGCGGCCAAAGCCGTACCAACCTTATACCGTGTGCGCTGGATTCCTTGTTCCCTACCTTTTACGTAACCATTGCCTTCAAATCATATATACCGCCAACATTCTCAGAGTTATTAAAAATTATTAAAGGCATGGCTATTAGAATAAGAAAGATGGAGGGGGGGGGGGGGGGGGGGGGGGGGGGGTATGCAAGGCAAAGCAGGAATGTTGCCTGGCTGCATTCTCCTCGACAAGGTTATTGCGCCCGACTGAAGAGCATAAAGTGTTAATTGATTCGGTGCAGTGGTTAAAACCAGCCCAGAAAGCCAACCGCAATTACAATCCCTGTTAGATATGCTTCTAATATAGTAAGTTATGCGGATGCTGCTCCACTACAGCGTCACAATACACATAAATGTAAACACTAGTGAGAACTTACCGTTCGTAGGGTCTTTACAAACATGAAAGTGGGCGAGCCCAGAGATTAGATAATAATATTTATAATGAATTGCATGGCACTCACTAGCCACGATGCACGTGCGCAAATAGAATTTCAGACTCTTGGCGTTCGTAATGGAGTGGCGGAGCAACAATGAAGGGAATTTCCCTACAGTCTATCTTACGACGGTTAATTAAATATTAACCTTAACCGCGGCAACACTGGCCGGCCCGCCATATGGCTGCTCAAGTATGGAGTCCAGCCCCAATGAGAGGGGGGGGGGGGGGGGCAAAATCCCCGAGCCCGGGCCTCAATGGGCCCGTGCCTTTAGAGCCACGCCCTTTATTAGTCAGTAGGCACGCCCCCTCAGGCCTGGTCGATAATGAATGGCTTAGTTGCTAATTACTTTTGGGGCCCAGATCGTTGTAACCAATCAGCGTCTTGGTTTACACTTTCTGTTTA